>BHFT01058332.1:7839-22354 GCA_004320025.1 Laticauda laticaudata
GGGGGGGGGGGGGGAACCTAGATAAATCATGATTGATTTGCGTTGAACCAAGAAACAAGTATTTTATTCTATTCAGCCAATGACAAGACTGCCTCACACTATATCAGACCATGGATCCAACTGTTTAAGTGTCTTCAACAGTAACCAGGAGGAGATTCCAAGATTAAAGATAGAGGTTCTCCATTTCAACCTGGACATGCCAGAGATTAATGTTGGAAAATTCTGTTCTATTCCTGACTTACGGTCCTTACCAGATGTCTTCTCTTTGTAGTATTTGACAGTGTTGAAGCCTATGCACCTGGGTTCAAGGCATCTATCATTGGCATAGATGTTTTAACACCTCCAGACCTTGAGAAGATCTTTGGCCTACCTGGTGGGGTATGTATTTCTAGAAAATCATACCCATCCCCCATCAATTTAAGAGACAATATAGCTTGATCCTTACACAATAACCTTAACTAAAATCCACCCCACCCATTCTCTGAAGGCTTCTTTGACAAATTATCATATGGAAATGTTTTTATCCTTCCTCCCTTTGACTATACAATGGTCTTGGAAATCTATCCTATATGCTATTCTTAGAATCTGAATGCCACAGGGTAGCCATTCCCTGTCTTTAAACTGGGGAATAGACAAGGACCCCTGTCTCTTCAGCATCTTGACACTGCCTCTGACTTTCAGAATATATTCCATGGNTGGAAATCTATCCTATATGCTATTCTTAGAATCTGAATGCCACAGGGTAGCCATTCCCTGTCTTTAAACTGGGAAATAGACAAGGACCCCTGTCTCTTCAGCATCTTGACACTGCCTCTGACTTTCAGAATATATTCCATGGAGCCATGTCTTTGGATCAGTTATATTTTGCCCGACCAGTGCCAGCTTACTCCAGTTACCAGTCTCCAATCCAAGGCCTATATCTCTGTGGAAGCAGTGCTCATCCTGGTATGTCTGGGAGGGGTAGGGTGATTGGTATATGCAAGGCTGCAATATAATCCTAAAAGGGACTGTTGTTGGTTTGAAAGAGTTAGGGGTCAGTTGTTCAGGCCAGCCTGTCAATCACAAATATTTCTAAGAGTATTGCCATTTTACTTTTCTGCTGTAGTCAAGTCTCTTTCTTTCTTCAGTACCTCAATTTTCTTCCTTAGGAGGAGGTGTGATGGGAGCAGTAGGACGCAATGCAGCTAGAGTCGCATTGGAGGGTTTCAAGAATCTGTGAACCAATAGGATGATTTACTGCATTGGCTCAAAAAGAGAAATCTGGGCATTCTCCAAACTCGCCTTTGAAACAAATTCAGGGCAATGTTTTACTAGCATCCTCTCAAATTTTTTCATCACAAATTACTCAATAATTACGATAACTACGATACATTTCTCCTGGAGTAGTATGGTCATTAAGCAAGTAACAGCCACTGCTGTGGGAACACAATGGCTGAGCTTTTCTGGCAAATCTATTTCGACTTCATAACCAAACTAACATGCTTTTCATGTTGTTGTATTTAACCAGGAGTTTGTCCCTCGTTCCACAACTTATTTGTCTTCTTTGGATCATTGAAGGGATGCACAACTCCTATCATTAGAGAGACGCTTAGAGCCATGCGGGAAGGAGAGCCCACGTGGTAGTTTTCTCTCTGGCCGAGCAAGCCAATTATACTGAGGTTCGTTTAATTCAGATTGCCTTGGACTGCTCTTTAGCAATTTCTTTTCTTCCAAAACTCCCAGCTGTGCTATTTATCTTGCTTTTTGCTTCTTGACCTGTGAAAATACAGCCATTCTGAAATGCTGCTCCTGAGAACCAGTTTATAACATAGATGATGAGTCATGCTTTCCAGAAGATCAAAACCAAGGCCAGGTTGTTACAAAATCACCTCAGCAGAAGGTTAAGGAGAGTCTGCTGCCATTCATGTCATCTAACCTTGTGCTCCCCATCCAAAGCCAGATATGCCTGACTGAGCTAACGTCCCAAAGAGTCATATTTCTCACTAGCAAAAAGCAGCTGCTTGCAAACACCTCTCTGCAATCTGACTGCAAATCCAGGCAGGAAGTGGCCAGAAGCCAGCTGCCCTTGCTGATTCGGCCTCTGTTGGATTTTCTGCACCAGCTAATCTCAGACACAAAGCACGGGAGCCAGAATACTTGGCTGCTATGCGTTCCATTCCATTGAACTCAGTGGGAATAAATCAGTTTAAATCTAATACTCCACCTTAGTTTTACACATGGATTGCAAGCAAAATGTGTTGACACAATGAGGAATATCAGTACTTCCCCTCCCTTATGTGATGGGTGAATTTCCCATGAGGAACTGATGATAAAATCATTGCCTACTAGAAAATACCCAGAAATTAATAAAGGGTTTGGAAAATTCCTTCCTTTCCACAATTGTCTTTCATAATACTGTAATGTTTCTCTTGTTTTATGGGAGCGTATCAGTTACTGGCTGCTGGATTCAAAGTGAGCACAGACAGTGCTGGTTCTGGGGTATGTGGCTGGGGGTTGCCAATGGACTTGCACTATTCTTTCTCAACTGCAGTTTATGAGCAACAGACATTCATCTTGATGTGGCTTCCTTAGGAACTGGCACAAAAATCGACTGAAATAAATGGAAGTTGTATGCGGCAGTTGCTGGCAGATTTTTCCAAGGAAAAGGAAATTGTCAAAGGCTGACAAGATTGTTATGTAAAGCCACATAATTTCAGAGACATCATACAAAATGATGAAATGTCAACTTTATTCTTCGGAAACAGGAAATATGTTACATAAATAACAGAAATTACTTCCCAAACATTGCCAACCCCAAATATCCGGTCTCGGTTGTAATGCAACCCAGGGCAAGTACTCCCTATATTATCACCACTGCTGGTTCACATTGGGAATATTTCCTTGTTAAATCTAAGTTCCCCCCACCATCCTGGGCATCGCAGAAGCTGAAGTTACAGGAATTGGTGGAGGAACAAATAGCTTTTCTTGATGATTCATAGTAATGTGAGTTTGTAAATATTCATTTATATGAACATTGTAAAGGGCCCCATTTTATATCACATCCCATGGGAATCATCTTGTGTGGCATCTGGGTAAGAGTGGGTGCTTTAGCACAGGGGTCACCAAGCTTTTGGACCTCAGGGACCACCAAACTCATAATCTTAAATCCCGCAGACCAGAGACACTGGGAAAATCCCCCCAAAAGTCTGCAGGAAAATTCCCCACCTCATTTTCCTACCGATCATTTATTTGGAATTGCAGGATACCATCTCCTCGGGGCGGGGGGGAAGAGAGAGAGAGAGAGAGAGAGTTGGCTTCATGCAAGGAAAGCAGCAGAAGCCTTTCTTTCTCTTCCCCAAACTCTGCCAGAAATGAGTCTGTGAAATTTGTCAGGCTGGTGCAGCCTCTTGGAGCAGGATGCCTTGCAGGGTCCCAAAGATTCATTTCTGGTGGAGTTTGAGAGAGAGAAAGAAAGACTTCTGCTGCTTTTCTTGCATGTGGCCAAAATCAGAAGAAGAAAAGTGAAAGCAGCAGCCTGGTGGCCAGGTGAGGTGCATGGGGCGAGTGGGGCAAGTTTCCCCGCCCGTCCTTTCCTCCCTCCACTATCTTGTATTCACAATGCAAGCGATGCAAGCCTTGCGTTCCCACGCATCCTGGATTAATTCCTTTGGGGGGTGCTTTGGGAGTAAGACTTATCTGCGGACCACCAAAATTTTCTTGCGGACCACCAGTGGTCCCTGGGCACTGGTTGACAACCATTGCCAGCAGATGAACTTTTCAGAACTGAATTGAACCCAGAACAAACAGCACAGTGGAAAGAATTAAAAGCTGGGCTTTACTTTTCTGCTTAGTTTAACCAGAGTTCATTGAATAAACTGAAAATGGATGGATTCACAGAACGTATATGGCGCAGCTTCTAAGGTTGGTCATTCAGCCTGAAAGCTCATCACTGCTTCACACATTACTGTATTTCATCCTCATGCAACAGACCACACAGTCTACGCAACTCCTTTCTTGGCTAGACCAAAGATGGCCACGAGAGGGAAGCATTGCTGCTTAAATTTAGGGGGTTTAAAAGAGCAAGGGCAGAGTAGCTCTATTCTAATGCAGTTGTATAGCTTTACTAAGGCAGTTGTGTTTTTCATTTGTTGGTGTCACATTCACTTTTTGCACAGCTGTTTTGGTACTTCTGATAGTATCTGGCAGTGCTGGATCCATTGCATCTACTTGCAACACAGTGTCTAATAATGATGGACATACAGGATTTGGCCTAGTCTGAAGCTAAAACATGGGTCATCTCATCTGCCATCACCTCTTTTCCATAAACAGAAAATGCTAATAATGGAAACATTTATAAAGGAAAATAATAGTTGGTGCTGATGTCCCAAAGAAAAGCACAATCATTTTCAGTACATTTCCCAGAAAATACATGTTTACACAGACTAAGCCACGAGTTGACTAATGATGGCTTAGTAATTACATAACTGGTTAGTGCAGAGTATGATAAACCCTGAGTCATGATTTATAAAGCACAGCAATGTTTGAATTCATTGTCTAAATATATTTTCGTTTTGCCTTCAGTGTCACCCTATGAAGATGAAAATCTTAATATACTAAAGAAATATACACCAGATTTAAGTGTCATCCTCCACTTCTGGAAGTTACTCTCCAGGGTTTCTGGCAGAGAACATCTTTTTCATTATCTTTTGACTTGATCCCTTTATCTTAGAGATATCAAGAGCTGAACCCAGAACTTCCACACCAACTTTATTTTTGAGTTACGATCTCTCTTGCTGCTCTTGCCATAAATAGCACTGGCATAAGAGAGGACTAGAACAGGCTTGTGTAAGTCCGTTTCATCAAACATGGAGACAGACCTCAGTACTTTTAAGGTATTTCATTTTGCCCTACCCTACATTGGCATTCCAGGAGAGGGAGAGATGCTGTAATCACATAAACATGGAACTTTCTATTTGCATTGAGCATCCTGAGGCAAATATATGTCATACTTGTATCAGTGTTGCTATTTTGATGGCATGGTTTGTTGTCTATGTTAAACTGCATTTGCTGACTGCTGTAAAGCAGTCTTTCTTAGCTGACTGCTGGAAAGGCTGAAAAAGGCAGCCACAGCAATGCAAAGCACACACTGCGGGAGTTTTGCCTCCCTTTAGAAACAAAAAGGCCATGCTGTTTTCTGAAGAAGCTCTTAAGATGGTAGCTGACAGCAGCAATTATTTCCCTGTGCCTTCCCTTCCAAATCAGACTGGGTGATAGAACTTGCTGCTGTGTTTGTACAACGTGCTTAACGAGGTCAGTTAAAGCTTTAAATAACTGCATTTGCACATCATGTAAAAGATGGCAAATTTTAACATCGGTTAGGCTTCCTTGTGGCTTAACATGCTGTGTAAATCCAGCCACTTTGGGGAGTTTATATATTGCGCCAACTTATAAAATGAATTCACCAATCTAAGTGAGTTTCATGAGTGCAGCCAGAATTCCTTGATCATGTCACTCAGCAGGTTGAAGCAGCAGGCTTTTCCTGATTTTTCATCCCTTTGTGTATTTCTCAAGTCTTATTTCTCATGTGGCATTTAGAGGCGGGGGAGGGCAGTCTCTTTCACCAGGGGCAATGAATAAAAATTAAAAGCAGCACCAGTTCATTTACTACACGCACCAGAGAATATCCATATTGTTATCTGCCAGGTTTCTTCCAATCTCAAGAGATTGTCCTGGCATTCTGTTTCAGGTTGAAGGGTTTCTCGTGTTTGACCTCCTCTGATTGCAGTGATGGTGGCAGAGGAGAGTCACAGGGTTAGCACATAAACTTTTAACATTATCCAGAAATGCTTCATGGATAGATGGATATGAATACAGATGGACTGTTATGCAGCTTTTCTGGTTGAGAAGTAACAAGCAAGGGCTCAAAAGGTTAGAAGTTTTCTTACCCCCAGCTTCTGTTAGGAAGAAAATTACCCTGGAGGGAGGAACTGGAGCCACAATCTATGACAAAAAGCAGGGCGAAACTTCAGCCTTTACACTAATGAAAAATGCTTGAAAATTTCAATATTACTCTGAGATAGTGTGTGGTTTCCAATGGAAGAGAACACTTTCCGAGCTACCTCTCACACTGCCAAACAGCAGCCCAACCTGCTGCCAGAAAGAATGCAAAAGAAAAGGCAGTTAGCAATACCGCTTGACTTACATACCGCTTGACTTACATTCCGCTTGACTTACATTCCGCTTGACTTACATTACACTAGCACTACAGCCCTGAGGGGTTTTAGAATCAGATTAGAGGGACATACGCAGGAATTAATGTATAATTAAGGAAAAAAGGGGAGAGATTGTAGTTTTTTTAATGTTCAAGCAGGATCATTCAGAAAGTCCATAACCAATAAATGAAAGTCTTCCTCTATACAGCCCAATAAAACTCTGGGACTCACTGCAATTAGATCTGCTATTGGCTGCTAATAGATATTGTGCTCAAGGGGGACACATTGCCAGAGGATTGGGTTACTAATCCAAAAGGGCATCCTCTGGCAGGCAGCACACTTTTTAAAATATCCTTTCTCAAAGTGGTGGTTCGGGAATTCTGGGAGTTGAAGTCCAGACATCTGAACGTTACGCCATTTGGGAAATACCGCAGCTTTGGAAAAGGGAGTGAGAGGCCGCCGGGTAGGCCACCTCTGGCCCTGGGGCTCTTTCGGCCCCATCGCGCCTCTCAGCCTCTGCCAATTTCCCCTTCGTCGACTGGAAGGACGGGCGCCCCGCCCCACCTGCGCAAGCGGCCCACCGTGGCCCCCTCAGTTTTCCTCGCGGCGGCGGCGTAAACAAAGGGCTCCCACCCCTTGGCTCGCGAGGCCCGGAAGCCACTTCCGCCGTGTGATGGCTTCGCGCCATCGCCCCCGCCGCCGGAACTCCCACCAGCCCTGAAATAAGAGCTTCCCTGGGTCGAGGTGCTGCACCTGAGACAACTCTATAAATATTGACGGGCTGAGAATAGCTCCCGCCTGAGCTGTTTTTAGCGCCGCCTGAACTGCTCCCCAGGCTTAACCGCAGGATGCATCCCGAGCCGAAGGGCCGACACGTGCTCGCCCTGGGCCTGGCGCTCGGAAGGCGGAGGAGCGCCTGCTCCTCTCCGCGTTGCCACGTCGGCCGGACGAATGGCTCCGGGTCCAGGCGATCGCTTCAGGGCAGAGCCTCCCGCCCCCGCATTGCGGGACCGCGCAGAAGAACGGAGAGAGGCTGGAAACCGGCGCTGGCCTGGAGGAAAGGAAGAGCGGCCTCGCCCGTCGGCGTCTCCCGCCTGCCTGGAAGAACCGAAGTCCGGCTTTAATCTCTGCGTCGGCGTTTCCGAGGCCTTTCTCCCCTTAAAAGCCTGAGAGGGGTCGCCCGCCATACGTGGCGGAATTGAGCCAGCGGGGAAAAAATCTCATTTCAGCCGGGAGGGAATGAATCTCCCGATCGGTCTTCCCAGCTTGTTTGGAAGGCCTAGCTGGGGAGCGCAGCCGAATCAACCCTGGCGATGGAGGAGATGACAGGCGTCGCAGCCGGGTCCATCTGGCAAACGAGCGATGAGGCTCGTTTAGACCCTGGGCCAAGTCAGTGGGGTNACAGGCGTCGCAGCCGGGTCCATCTGGCAAACGAGCGACGAGGCTCGTTTAGACCCTGGGCCAAGTCAGTGGGGTGGCAGAGCTCCATAGGTTACATAGGCCCCAAGATATTTCCTTCGCCATGGGCATTGTTGGGCCAGGCATGTCTGCTCTTGATGAATGGGATGAATGAGAAGCAAACCTGGCTTGGTTTGGGGTGTGGAGAGGAAGCAAGATTATTTTTTTTTCTTCATAATGCTTTGATGTTCCTTCCTCTTGACCAAATGAAGAGTTTCCTGCTGCTGCACCATAATTCTTATTTCTAATCACCCTCCTCCCCCAACCAAATATGTATAGTTTGAGAACAAGATGCTATAAGATATGCATGGATCTCTTAAGACATGAAAAAGAACCTTCCACTTTTCCAGAAAAGGATGGCCTTTTAAGTTCAGTGAATACAGATAACAGAAACATAATCAGAGTTGGAAGGGACCTTGTAGGTCATCTAGTCCAGCCCTCTGCCCAAGCGGGAGACCCTACACCATTTCTGACATAGGGCAGTCCAACCTCTTCTTGAAGGTCTCAAGTGATGGCGCTCCCACAACTTCTGTTCCGTTGGTTGATAATGTCAGAAAGTTTTTCCTTATTTTCAGGTTAAATCTCTCCTCGTTCAGTTTCCATCCATTATTCCTTGTCTTGGCCTATAGGTGCTTCAGAAAAAGGCTTGACTCCTTCCTCTCTGTGGCAGCCCCCCAAATATTGGAAGACCTCTATCATGTCTCCCCTGGTCCTTCTCTTTACTAGACTAGCCAAGCCCAGTTCCTGTAACCGTTCTTCATATGTTTTAGTCTCCGGTCCCCTAATCATCCTGGTTGCTCTTCTCTGTACTTTTTAGAGAGTCTCAACATCTTTTTTATAATGTGACCAAAACTGGATGCAGTACTCTAGGTGTGGTCTTACTCAGGCTTTATAGAGTGGTACTTCCCGTGATCTTGTTTGTGTCCCTCTGTTAATACAACTTAGGATAGCTTTTTTGGCGGCGGCTGCATTCACCTGAACCAAGAAATTATTTCAGTCCCTACTTGTACTTGATAGTCATTCCTTGACAACAATCATTCTCACACATCCCTATCACATTGCTTTCATCTTGTTCCCCAGTCCACCAGTGAGGCAGGCTTCAGTCCATCCTCCTCAAGATGTGTTTTTTACAATTCTCCATTTGTGACATGGGAGCAAAGTAAGGTGAATAGTGGAACAAGTGATAAAGAGCTTATTATCCAGATTGATGCAAGTGCATCCCTTTTCTGCTAGCTCATGATCAGAGTCTTATGACAATCACTCCCTGGACACAAAACATGAAGCCTACTTGATATGCTGCTGCTTCCCAAATAATACAACATGAAATGGTGTAACAGACTGGAATAGGAAGTATGAAATGCTGCCCGCCCTCTTTTCCCCTTCTGCATTCACTTCCAGAACACAAAGGAATGGTTACTATGTAAAAAATGGAGGGAAGGGGGAGATAAATTTCAAATGTGATAATTCCCTTAAAACCACTGCCAACAGCTTGACTCCATTTGTGATACTTGGTTTGTTTTTCTAATTTTGTTATGACAGAATGGAGCTTAGGAGGGAGCAGCAGATGATGCCGTCTGGAGATCCTGGCAAAATCCTGGTGCTGGACCCAGCCAATTTCTGCTGTAGGGCCCTGGGTGGCAGATGTTTTTCCTGTGTTGATGGCATATTGAAAAGGAGGACGGCAAAGCTGGAGGACTCAGCCATCACTATTGCCTAGCCTGCATTGCACATACATAATCAGGACAACATTATTTGAAATAGACACATTAGAGCCAGGATGGGGATCAGCAGTGGGGTATAATTTTATGCTGGATTTATGCTACAGATTCAAGGATGGATAGAAAGCAATTAAACTCAGCAGTGGGCAAAATTCTTCTCATTCTAAGAGGAGAAAAAAATGTTATACAAACGTGCCTTCTTATAACATTGAATATAATCTTATTTCAGTATTTTTCCTGTCTCTGAAATTAATTGTATGCACAAGTAAACTAAAGTATGTATAATTTTAGGGTTTTTTTATATTCCCAAATAAACATCTTTATTTATATTATTCCCCTTGTTTATTCAAAAAGTCTAACTTTTTGGACATAAGATCAGGAAAAATATGGCCAAGACTTGAAAGACTTTGGATCAAATCTACAATTATTGTCAAAGCTCTCAATGTAATATTGGACCAGTTAGTTTCACTTAGTCTTGTCTCTGAATTTGTCTCCGAATTTTTTGGGGACAGAGAGAATTGAGCATTGAATTCCTTGAATTACAACCCAATGGATACTGTTTGCATTCTTCGATTTTTTTCCAAATTTAACTATAACTAAGTTACTAACTTAATTGTGCTAACTCAGCACAGGAATTCTGAGGACTACAGCCCCATTTGAAAGATGCCAATCTGGATAAGGTTGTGTTAAACACATTTTATTTGGATAAATAAGTGATGAAGTGAAAGCAGTTACAGTACATTAAAGTGTCATTTTGAACTTGATTAATCTACTCTATTTTTTCCATGCTTCAATTCACACCTAGAGGTTGGGCCTTTGATTATAAGAAATGTGCTGGCTTAGTTCGATCAGGACAGGGAACCATAATATTTACAAATCTCCATGCGCTGGTTTGCCCTGGCGAATCTCTCCAGGGTTGACATTGTAGCCTGAAAACAAGTTGACCTTCCAGAGTTTTTGGGAAGGTAACAGCTCTTCTCGTGATTATGTCTGCCCTCTCATTCATAATTTGCCTGCTGTGGGTCATAGCAGTACATTTGGAAAAACCTGGTACTTTGGCAGTTGCTAAGTCCCCTGACATCATTTATTCATAAGCCATGTGCTGGGCAGAGAAAGCTCTGTGTGGCCAGGCAGGGTCTGGCTGGACAAGAGAAGCCCCTGAGACTTCACCAGGAAAGAAGTCAAGAAGTTCTCTGCCCGCATCCTGTAAGGCATCTTCTCTCAGCTGGGCCCTGTAGATGGGTGGGGCTAACTCCAGGAATTTATGGGAATTCAAATTGGAAGGCAAGAGCTTGGGACTGGTTAAAAATTATTCGTCTCAGATGGGTCTTTCCCTGAAAAGAGAGAGAAAAGGACTTGCCAGAATGATGAGCTCAAGGCTATTTTGAGGCTTCCCTCCCTCTGTCCAGCTCTTCATGTCAGCAACCTACTCTTTAATTTCTAAGCAAACAGGCAATTGCCACTAGCACATTTTTGCCTGGGATGTGGACTACAGCCAAGGCAACAAGCTTCCTGTTTACTGCTCGTTGCTCCACTGGGCATTGGGGAGGGAGCAGCTACTGCCAGGATGAGGCCACAGAATGTGAGCCAGTAGCAGGTGTCCAGGAGGTGTTGCAAATGTGTTGCTACTTGGAGGAGTCAGCAGTCCAACAAATCACAGCAAAGGTGGAATGGGATTACAGGGAGCTGTGGGACAAAATCAAGGTCAAGGAATGTGTGGAGCAAGACTGACTCATCTGGCAGGTGGCAGGTTGAGGGCTGCATAACGGCTACAGCCTGATCGTTCGCCTCATCCTAAAAAGAGAAACCGTGAGAGAGTCGGCAGCAATGCCATTAAAGCAAAATGTCAGACCTGAGATTTAGGGCTTCACTCAGGATAACTCCCTCCATGCAAAAAAGAATTTGAATGTATCCATGTTTATCAGACACATTTACCCAGGGTTAACATTAACTGAGAATAGCTCTCTGAGAATCTGAGAAGAGATTTGAATATGCCTACAAAATTATTATGGAAACCCAACCTGGAATATTCTGCACCCAAAGTTTACATGTTGCCACTGAACCACACATATTCTTAGCACTTTAAAAATATTTGTTGCACGTAATAATACTACCATCCCCAAGAAAGTGAAGATTGGAGGAAATTAACCATATTTTCCAGAGACACATTTGCTGTGGGTGGGATAGATATTTTTTTAATATACCAATTAAGGAGAATTCCAGTCATCATAAAGCAAATCAGTTTATGTTAGCAAAGCATTAAAAAACTCTGCTTAACGCTAGGATGCATTTGTGACATCTCAGTAACATCATGGAAATATCCAATTATTGCCCATGATACTAACCCAAACACAACCAAAATATCCTGATGGTTGCTGATGACTTTTATCTCAGTAAGCCTGCCAACAAATTGTTGGGTTGCTTGTTTTGCTTGGACATCTATTTCAGAGCTCTTTTCTGTTGGTGCCATTAGAAATGATGGTACCAGCAGTAGGTGCGCTAAAGGAATCATAAGCAATCTAGTAGCCTCCAGATGTTTTGGATTATAACTCATATAATTCCTTGAACTGACCTTTCTGGATAAAGCTGAATGAACATGGAGGCTAAAATATTTGAAGGATAGCATGGTGGTGTGAGGTGGAAGCAGATAAAAAACCACCAAAAGATTCGCTGATCCAAGGAAAACAAGGTTTTATTCACGTGTCTGCATAGACGGGTCCCCTTCCAGGGCATTGAAGGAACACAGAGCAAAATTCAGGCAGCATTTTTATCCCCTCTTACGAGGGCTTGGCTCACATTCTTTCTATTTTCAAATTGATACATATATTTCGAAGGTTCATACTAGCTCCTTATCTAGCAAAAGTAGTTATACGGTTTCTGACATCGCAGCACTTTATTTACAGTTCCCCATTGTTCTAGCCTTATCTTGTTTTTTTCTCTTGTGCACAAACTGGAACACTTTCTTATTTAGCAGAACTACTGAGTTTTGAGACACACTTCCTTATTCAATTCAATGGGCATCCAACATGGCTTCGGTCTGCTCACAAATCCCCCCTTTTTCTTTTTCCACTCTTGTCTCAAACTCAAATAGCAGATCCTCTGCTTCTTTCAGAGTGATTTCTCTCTGATACATCATTAGAGGGTACTGCTTCCTGCTTCTTCTCAAATCTTGAACCCAAGGATTTTCCCTTTCTTCCCACACGTTGTTATTGCACCAGGGAGACACTGAAGACAACAACACAACAATACACAGCATATAATATCAATATAATTCCCATTATGGTAGAATCTAAACCAAGTGGAACTGGGAAGCCAAAGACCATAGTGCTCCCCACAGGTCTGGCAATGAGAGGTCACCTCTTTGTGATAATGGATTAGAGCGAATACGTTCTTCCATTACTTTTACTGTCTTTGTAATTATTGGTGTTCGAAATCATGGATTCATACACAGCAGTGTGAATGAATCAGAGCACACACACCCCCTTGTAGCTAATACAATGTCTAAAGCATACCTATTTTGTAGAGCAACTGTCTTACTTCAGAAAGCTCGGTGTTAATCATTTTAATATTCTTTATTGTATCATTGAATATTGTTACCGTGAAGTTATTTAGAATATGTATATCTCGGTAGTTCATGGCTACTCCCAATGGTGTTATTATACCACGGGAGATTGGGTTCCAGAGTCTCCGGTAAGGCCAGATTCTAGGTCTCTTTTATTACGTATCCGCCTTGGGAAGGCCAATCAAGTTTATATATTCACCGGTATCACATACCCGAGTGTACATTGTGCCACTCCAGTAAGGTGGCATCTCCCTGTATGCATATTTCCGCACACAATACCCACCTAAAGTTTTCATAGCATAGGTCTGTTGTGATGTTCGGGTCAATTGATCATAGTCTTCAAAATGCATACACATCTGATACTGATCTTGATAAAATAATCTAATTTATGATAACTCTTGGTATAGCTATGGTTACTACAAGGATGATGGCATATCAAAAGTCTTATTACATTTTTCCCAATCTCCTAAATGGAGCCTCTAGTTTCATTTCTCCTAAAACACACATACGCCTGTTTCCCTTAAATGAACAAAAATCCTTCCTGTTATATTTCGTTCTACACCATTATTTTTCTGTCCCGTGCCCCTGTGGTCTTAGTCTGTTCTGATCAAGTGGAATTGCATGTAGGATTAATCCTCACCTGTTCTTCCTGGCAGGTGCATGCATAACCAGCAATTGGTGATGTTCAAGAATGTGAGAACTTCTTGAGATCCTTTATGAACACATTGTCATCCCACAATTCCATTCCCAAGTCACCTGCAGGTCCAACATATTGTGAACTTCTTTGATGTATTAGTGTAAATATAGTTGCAACAATAGTCCTTTCCAGAGTTCAGCCGACATCTCCATGGTGGTTTCTGCTGGCTATTTCTTCAAGGTTACCTTTAAAGGCTGACCTTCCACTGGATTGCCTTCCAAAGTTTTTTCTGTTCCGGTGCTTTCTTGACTCTGCTGTAATGCGTCCAGCCTCCTTCCTGAGTACGGACTGCAGATTCAGTTGTCAGTCGCACCTGCGTACAGACCTTCCCAGACTAGGTTGCAGTTTTTCACTCCTCAAGTCTTTATCAGGACCCAGTCTCCAGCCTCGTGTGGGTGTTGGCTACCAGCCAAAGCGGTGGTCGTTGCACCAACAGTCCCTGTTTGTGAAGAGAAAGCAAAAGACCGAGACAGTGCCAGCAAATATTTCTGAAGGAACAAGTCCCTGAACTCTGGTATGGATTGCCTAGTTTGGCCAAATAGGGTCTCCCCATCAGCATTTCAAAAGGCAGAAACCCCTGTGTCTTTCCTTGGACAAGTCTGATCTGAGCAGAGCTAAGGGAAGATTCTTTGTCCATGGCAAGCCATTTCAACTTGTAGTTTGGTCAAGTGTTTTTCAGTTCCGCGTTTGCTTTTTCAATTTTTCCACTGGATTCAGGATGCCATGGTGTGTGTAATTCCCATTTCACCCCCACCACCTCCATTACCCTTTGCAGAACCTTTGGGTGAAATTGAGTTTCTCTGTCTGAATCTATGCTTCCATCATTCCTATGGTCGTAATTTCTGTTCTCGTAAGATCTTGCGTTACTGGTGGGAGATTCTCTCTCTAT
>BHFT01058333.1:0-25146 GCA_004320025.1 Laticauda laticaudata
AAGAGAGGAGATACTTCCCCATGAAAAGTTTATATATGGGACTTCTAATCATCCAGGTCATGGTTTCCCAAGGTGCTTTTTCCAAACAGGCAGATGGACTTGGGATGAGAATTAAAAACATTTTTCAAAGGGGAAAAACTCAAGAAAGTCCAGTTGCCGTTTGGGAAAGAAGCACCTTTGGGTTCTTCAATGAAAGACCTGGCCCAGAAAAGACTGGCCGAAAGGCAATAGCAACAGACATGCATGGGTTCCCCTGCAATTATCCATCAAAATCTATGCAACCAAAATTCTCACTGTGAACTCTAACAAAAATTGCTTAATGGAGGGTAGAGACCAATGACCAGAGAGGAGGGGCCACAACTCACAATAAGTCAATTGGGAAATAGAGAAATCTGGTTGCATTGAAATAAAATACACATAGCGAAGACTTGCGCTGGTACAAGTTTGGAAAAAAACTATTTTAGAATACTGTACAGAAAATGACAAGTGGGAAATAGAAATCCTGCTTGATTGGAAGGCAGACAGAAAAGCCTAGAAACCACCATTCATCTCAGGCGTCACCGGTAGACGATCCGTGTAGGAGACACATTCACTAGAGGAAATTTGTGTGTGACGTGCCTCCATTGTCTTGAGCACACAAAAGGGGTGAGCTGCAGGAGACACAACACTATATCAGAGTGAGGGACCCACTTGTAGTACCAAGCAAGGGGCGCAAGCAGCTGGAGTGCAGGTACCTACATGAACATTCAAGCCAGAATGGGTACTCACAATCATTCAGTCAACGAAGATATCTGCACAACGATGATGGGGGAGAGAAAGGAAAAAATAACAAAGTACATCAGACCCAACCACAAGGTCAACAACTCCTACCATAGGATCAAAACAGACATTATTTGGAAGCTGTAGAGTTGCACAGCTTACCCAAGGAGGTAGGAATATGCATCATTGCACCATGCTAGACGGAGTACCAATATTGAGGACAATAGATGCATTGTAAGTGAGACACATAGGCAGGGGACCCGGATAGAGGTCGTTGGCGTATCGGGATCGGTGGGGAAGTGGGAGATACTTTCCAATGTAATCTACTGGAATCCCTGGTATGATTTTGGGCCCCTGGTTGACTATGCAGGAACAGATGAAGAGGAGCTAACCACACAATTGGGCAAGAGCGAGTGAGCAGTCACAAGGAGACCCTAACCAGGGGTGGGATTCTACCTGGTCGACCAGTTTCTAATAGACCTGGTTTTATGGGATTCTGCCCAAGTTTTGGAGAACCCGGAAAAATACATGGCCCATGAGCCTGTGCCGCTACGAAATTAACGAGCCACTGCCCCACACGTCTGACTCTTGAGCGACTGTGAGCGTACACCAACGAACGTAGAATGCTCAAGCTCACACAGTTTGGTAAGTTGATATTTTTTCCTTTCCCCCCAACCATCAGCCTGTTTTGTCTGTGCCAGGAGATTTACATTTAGCTAAAGCAGTTCTGTTGGCATTTCTTGCTTTCTAGGCTAATCTATAAGAGAGCGACTTCCTAGGACTCAACCTTCTAATTTTTAAGTGCAGACTCAGGTGGTAGATTGCAGAACAGTAGCCTCCTAAGAGAATCTGGGGTGATTCTGTGAGCAACTCAATCTGCCTACCTGCTTTGCCACTGATTTTTGGTTCAAAGTTTTTTTAATATATATATAAAATACCACATATTTTACATAATGTGTGTTGTGAGATTAATTTTGTAGTTTGCTTGCTAGCAAAATATTTTATTGTGACAGACTCAGGATAGCAGGTTGCAGAATTGCAGATCTCTGAATAAATCTCTGATTCTGTGAGCACTCAATCTGCCTTCTACTTTGCCTATTTTGGTAAAAGTTGGCTGCTTTTTATAAAAAATTAAATATTTACATAAATATTACAGTATTTACATACAAGCCATGCCCACCCAGTCACGTGACCACCAAGCCACACCCCACAAATTAGGCCAACACTGTTAGGAATATAAGGTCCCTACAGGTATTTGGGTAGAAATATATAAACCAGGAAAGACATTTAATTAGTGTCTCTTAAACGGGAATGCAGAGCATGCAATTGGGTGTGGTTTTCTAAAAGGCCGATCAGATAGAGCCAGATAACTGGGTTGTTTTAGTCTTAGTCTGAGTCTCAGAAGAGAGTGTATTTTGTTTGTTAAAACTTTGGAACTTTGTTCCTTCTGTTTGGAAAGTATTGCCGTTGGCTCTTCCATTTTTCCTACTTGAATGATATACTGGATTTAATGTAAAGTCAATACTGAACTGTTTTTGACACCTGCGGGATTATGATATTTGGATTATCCCTGGGATTGCAACTGACTGATTTACTTGTGAATGATTTTTTGGACTGGCTTATTTTGAACTTTGCTTAAACCTTTCATGGAAGTAAAAACCCTACATTTACTGTAACAGCGTATCTGTGTGCTCTATGTGTATTATTCCATACACTACTCTCTTACGTCTCCCTGTATGTGCTCATTCTCCTAAGCGGGGGAATTAACCCTCAACAACACCAACACGGAATATCAACCATCTAGTGTTAAGACTTTGAATCCACCACAGCCTGTACTAACGTTGATTTGCCTGCGATGAACCAAAGGACACAGTAGCACAATTTGCAAACTATTAAGATGTGTTAGATGAGCAGGCGCTAACAAAACAGTAGGGAAGTGATTGAAGGCCTGGAAACAGGCCACGACATCAGTCAAACAGGAGTACTTGCGGATTTACCCACGCAGCCTATCAAGTACTTAGAAGACAAGGGCTGGGCAGCGACACGCAATAAGACAGCTAATACAGCTTTTATAAAAGCCAGCCATCAACACACCCCAATCAACTTCCTAAAAAACCACTTACAACAGGCACTATAAATACCACACAAGAACAGTCACATCACTCTGCTAGAGACAAAGTTCCCTAAAGACAGGCTCCCATGAGTCCGACCACTGTCTCCCAATCTTTTTCAAACGATGCCCGTTATGTGTAATTTTAACTACCAAAGAAGGAGAAAAACGTATTATATCACGATGCATGATGGGAGGAAGGTAATTTAAGATCAAATGGTAGTTTATTTGTCTAGGACCTCAATCGTCCTTGTAGGGTAATGTTGTCCTCTATGTACAAAACACTCCAGCTCCATGTGTATGCTGCTCACTGCCCAAAGAAATAGAAATAATGCATTTCTGGAATTAGAAGAATGCTGCTTCTCAAACTTAGAAAAATATTCTCATATTGAGAATGCCATAGACCCCTTTTTTTAAAACCTGTGCTTTTGACATTCCCACGAGTCTCTGAGAAAATACCTAGATAGACCTGTGGAGCATGATTTGAAATGGTTAATTATGTGCATCTTCCTGAGAGCTTTAACTTTGGGACTTAGCTTGAGAATGGGTGACTCCATGATCACTAAGGATCATCTTGTATTCTACACGAGTACCATTGTTTAGAGAGAGAATCCCGCTTCATATTATTAACTTGAATGAATACAGGAAAGACCTTTTGGATGGGAGGGGTGGAGAATCTCCTCTGACTAATTTTCTTCCAAGCTGAGAATATTGCAAACTACTCTTGCTCTGGAGACTCAAGAGGGTCTGGAAGAAAAATACTAAAAATCATACAGATTTCAAGGCTCAGGATTCAGGGTGAAGTTGGCCCCGCGCCCGCGCGCGCGCCCCGCCCCTCCCCGGCCCCGCGCCCCCCCCCCCCCATCAGTCCTGTTGTTGTGATCAACCATGATTCATGAATGAACCTTTTAATGCGTTATATCGGCATGGTCCTAGATTAGTGACATATTTAATCAAGACTTTCAGGATACTCTTTAACTTCATTCTATAATAGAGATTCTTCATCAATAGCATAGTTGTCTCCCATTACCAAGTATCTTAATTTTTCAATAGTATCTTTTTTGGGTTCATCTGTCTTCCAATACTTAAGAAAGGGTAGTGGCCCTACAGTTTATTGCAGCTGGTACTCTCGACTGATATAGGTAAATTCCATTGAATTACCACTTTTTTGATGAGCACACAAAGGAGACTAGACTAGAATACAATACGGGACCTTGGAGGTCTTCTAAGTCCACCCATACTTGGGCAGGACAATCCTATATCATTCAGAATAAAATTGTTGTCCATCTCTTCTTAAAAACCTCCAGTGTTGGAGACTCACAACTCTGGAGGCAAGGTTGTTCCGCTGATTTCAATTGTTTCTGTCAGGAAATTTCTTCTTGCTTCTCTCCTTGATTAGTTTCCACCCATTGCTTCTTGTCCTTCCCTCGGTGCTGATTATAACTGTGCTGATGTAGGAGACTAAACCGGTCCTTGTAGTTATGGACATCAAACATCCCTTTGGTCACATGATCAATGATTTCAGGTGTTTGCAATTGGGCTTGCAATTATAATGTTCGCAGTGTCCTCAGGGTCATGTATCACACATCACAAGCAAGTCAGTGGGAAAGCCAGCAAGCGAGATTGCAAATGGTAACCATATGACCTCCCATCTGGAATGACTGCACTGAAGTGCCAGAATTGTCCTCGTAGATGCCAGTTGTGCAATGTCACACTTTACAACCATGTCAACTTAGTGGATGGAATGGCTAGTCCCTAATTACCACTGTAAAGCGAGGACTACCAATTTTATCATTAAAATGTCATCTCTATTATTCTTTCAGCGCCAATGCCTGCCAAATTTTCCCTCTTTGCCTGGTCCAGGCCACTGGCAACCAAACTATTCCAACACCTAATGACTGTGGCCAATTTTCAGGACAACATGAATGGTTTGTAGAAAATATTGCAGAAGAATGAGTTTCCTTGTAGCAGTAGATGAGCTCGTAGATGAGCTCATTAAAAGTGAACAGCTTCCTAGAATCTCTGCAATGCTCTAATCTCAACAAACCATTCTTTATACTAAGCTTGCCTATATTTGCCTGGAAACAATAGTTTCCTCTGCTTTCCCTCTGGACTTAGGGAGGCACAAGCTAAATGCCACATTGCATGATTTGATGAGCATTCATTTGCAAAACTTTACTAAAACGATTCTCTCTATCACTCATCCTTTATCATAATGGTGGTTGAGCATCAACAACAGTCAAACAGCAAAGACAACCTTTGTTGACCCACATTTACTCAGCACCATTTTTAAGTGTGGGCTTAAAATATTTGCAAATACCTCTCAATTATAGCTGGCCTTTAGAGGCTCCCGCTACAAAATTAAAACTTGCCCTTTATGTGAATGCTTGCAGGATTATGAAGATGAGTGTGCCTGGTTTATTCATTTGAATTCCATGAATTGGCAAGGGTTCAGTCCTTTCAGTTTGGGAAGAGTTTGCCTTTTTTGGAAGAAATTGCTCTGTGACGAAAGTGGAAGTTAATATGCTGTCTTATTTTCCCATGAAATTATTCTACTGCAATGTAATTCTCCTGGGTCATATTTGCATTTGTCCCTAGTTCTAGTTATTTAATTTAGGTGAATTTAATATGCTGCCCATCTCACTCTACAAAGCAACTCTGCAATTAAAATAATAAATTTAAAGGATTAAAATATTAACAGCAATAATACCAACCAAAAAATTGAAGGCAAGGAACAACTGCAGAGATGTGCATCTTCCTATTAGTCACCAGCCACCTCCAACACAGAACAGCCCTATCAGGACCCTAAGCATTCAGGCCAGAGCCAGATTTAATGCCCCTTTGAAAGGCAAAAGTGATGAGGGCAGACTAGTGGTGGATGTCAAAATTTTTACTACGTTCTGTGGGCATGACTTATTGGTCGGCGTGGCTTAGGATCACATGACTGGGTGGGTGTGGGCTTTGGTGCCATGTGACTGGAATGGTCATATAACTGTGTGGGCGTGGCTTGGTGGCCCTGTGACTGGGTGGGTATGGCCATTCAATTGATCACTACACATCAAGGGTACCTCGCCTGGCCACTCCCCTCCAGCCATTCCTTGTCACACCCCCAGCTCAACTTATCTATGGTTCTGCGTAAAAATGTTTTTACCACCATTTTGTTGAGTTTAGTAAATCTGGCGTCCTATAGATGTACTTCATGGACCACTGAAAGGAGGAAATGGCTCACAGCCTTTGGCCAAGAGGGTGTAGTCCAACAGGCTTTTTAGGGAGCTGGCAAAACGGGGGGGGGGAATGTATTTTCCAAGCCCAGAAGCAAACAATGTATTTTTAGGTTTCCAAAACACCAGAAAGAAACAATGTATTTTCCAAAAGCAGGAATGGAAACTGATGAGCAGTTAGAAGAGAGGGCACCTAACCAAAAGATAAGGAGAAAACTTCTGACGGTGAGAACAATTAACCAGTGAATGCTTGCCACAAGAATGTTCTGGTGCTCCGACACTGGAAGTTTTAAACAAAAGACTGGACACATCTACTCTGAAATGGAATAGTTCCCCAAGGTCCCCTCTAAGTGCTATTCTGTTTATTCTGACACCCTTTCCAGGACCTCCCACTCAGAATTTGGGCACCTCAGTTTTCCTGCCATATGAACCAGGAGGTTGGACTAGAAGACCCGTCCATTGTCCCTTTCAACCCTGTATTTTTTGCTTCTGGACTATTGTCATGTAAACCCTGAAAAATTACTGGGCAAAAGAAGGCAATACAATCACTCTATGGTGTAGGGACAGTGTAACAATATTAATATATTATAAATAATGAAAACAGATTAAAAATAAATAGCATGAGTTTGCTCTCTCCGCCTCTTCCTTCTTCTTTTTTCTTTCCTCTCTACTCTTTCTCCCCCTTGTCCTTTCTTCCTCTCTGTTTTCTCTCTCTCTTTCCTTTCTTTCTTCCCTATTTTTTCTTTCTTTCCTCTTTCTTTTTTCTCTTTATTTCTTTTCTTTCCCTTCTCTTTCTTTCTGCTCTTTCTTCCTTTTTGCTCTTTCCTTCTGCCCCTCCTCGCTTCGCCTTCTTCCTTCTCTTCCTTGACTCACACACACACATTTCTGGAAGAACTATTGAATACTCCAGAGCAATGTAGGCAGAGGCAACAATGAAGACCAACAGCAGCGCCCTTAGAACATCCATCCACCCTCCCTTTCAAAAAAGCACCTGGGCTGGTCAGTGGTGGCAGGAGGCGCCCTAAAGGCAGGGAGAAAGCAATGTGAAAGGTTTTCCATTTGCATTCTCTGCCTTCACTGGGGATGGGGCCTGAAGGGGCGGTGGCGGGTGGGAGCACCCCGAAAGGCAGGTGAGAAGCAAGCAGAAAGGTTTTTCTGTTTGCTTTCTCGCTGGCAGTGGAGCGTGGGCTGAGAGGGCGGCGGGAGGGTGTGCCGAAAGGGAGCCGGGTATCCTGGGCTGCGTTTCCCATAGCTGCACTGCTGCGCCCCCCCCGCCTCTGGACATGGGCCCAAAAAGATGCCCCAACCTTGGCACTCCTCCCACCCAGAAAGGCCCCATGGGGCGCAGTGGGGGGGAGGCCGAAACGGCCCTGGGGGGGTGGGTGAGGGCCTAGTGCAATGCAGGCTTACCTGGGGCAGGGCAGTCAGATCAGGGCTGCTCAGTTATGGGTTGCAGGCAACCACGTGGGGAAAGTCAGGTTTTAGGCAAGCCAGCGAAGGTGCCCAGCATGCCACATGGAAGGGAGGATGACTAGGCGGAGCCAAGTGGTAGGCAGGCAAGCGTGGAGTGGCGAGCATCAGGTAGGTGGGGCAACTGAGCAAGCCGGGCGCCGAGAACTGGTTCGGGGGCATGGTCACCAGAAGTTGCAGCAAGTTCCGCGACCCATGCCAAATTCTTGCTACAGGTCACCAAACCATTGTGAACTGGCTGAAATACCACCTCTTGTGGCAGACCTCAACCTCAGCAACAAGATGTTCCAAAAAATGGGAGCCAGATTAAAAAGATTCCTCCTAAAACTCTTGCCAAGGAAGTCCACAGCATCCCCTCTGCTGGAATTGAGTGAAGTGGCAATTCGCATTGGGACATAGTGTTTGTCCAATAACCTGGTCCTATGCCTATGCCCTATGGCTTCAATTGAAAACTGCAAAATTAATGTTTGCATGTGTTTAGGCTGGGTTGCATAACAATATTAACTTAATTGTGACTACATGAGCTAAGAAAACCTACCCAATGTGATATGCTGCTGATAGGTTGTGGCAAGCCCAGGCAATCAATTTAGTTTATTAGTTCTGCCAAGCACAGCTTTTATATTGTAAATGTTAGCAACAGAGTAGTCATTTGTTGAACCTCAGCCCACAATGAAAGTATCATCTGGAGGAGGTGATGCTATTAAAGAACAGCCCATAAAGGAGAAGAAATCATGAGAAGGAATCACTACTCAACAATTAGAGCACATGCTTTCTGAATAAAAGTTCCTTCGTCCCATTTGAAAATATCCATGTAAATGACGCAGTTGGCAGGTAATGAAAGTCTTTGAATGATGTTTCAATAAAGCCTTGGCTCAGAGCTCTATAATGGCAGCCCTTGAAAACTTAGCATGAACTCCCCTTAGCTCTCTGAATGTTGCAACTAATGTTTAACAACCAGATAAGCATTAAATATGGGGATCTGATAAATATCGGCCATAATTGGTCCCAAAGAGTGAATTGTTCTAAGGCCTTTATTGTTCCCACATGATGAGACTACAAAGAAAGGATACTTACTTTTCCGATGAATGAACGATGGTTTTAGCACAGGTATTTTCTCTGCAACTAAGAAATTTTGGGAATTGTAGTCCCTGACTACTGGAAGGCACTTAGATTGGAGCAGAATGGTGTAAAAGTTTCAAATCTTTTTCAGTACCTAATTCTGAGCCTGATACTCCACTGTAATTATTGGGAAACAATATACCAGAAAAAGCAGGGATCACCCAAATGCTATGGTGGTTTTATATGCTTTTTCTCAAATTTAAATAATATAGATATTTCTCATTCTCCTGAGAGAAATAGTATATATGTATGTATGTATGTATGTACATATGTCAGGATTAGTCACAGTATAACAGAACATAGTAAAGACAGTCTAGCTCCAGCTGCCAAAAGAGAGACAATGTTGTAACTCTTCCCTTTATTAATGTACTTATATATTGAATATACTTTAAGGGGAAGCCAAGACTGGAAAGATATGTGTGCTGGAGGAAAGAAATATCAGTTACCTATGCTATGCTGAAACACTACCTGAAGCCAAAGGAACTGCCAAACTACCAACTATAGCAGTAAAAGTCAAGGTGCAAGTGAAACCATGGGACTGAAAGATTAAATATACAAGAAGATGAAATTTATGACAACAGGTACTGTTAGAACTGAATAATGAAGATACGCTAATTGCTGTGGTGGATAACTTCTGCCGTTTGGATCAACTATCACAGTAAAGAACAAGCAGTCAAATTTAGCATCGTTGGATAGAGCAGCCATGAAGGCCTTGGAAAAGATATTCAACTGCCATGTTATGTTTATACCTACTGTACAAAGTCAGCATCATGCAAGCCATGGTATTCCCCGTGGTGAACAATCTGTGGAAGCCAAAATTGGACTGCAAAGTTTCCAATATTTTCAAGAGTCTCTCCAACATTCAAAGTGTCAAACACTTGTTATTATGCTTCTTTACAGTCCGCAATTTTTGCTTCCACAGAATTGGGTCACAGGGAATACCATGGCTTGCAGTGATTCTGAACTTTGTAGCAGTAGGTAAATAAACATAACATGGCAGTTGAATATCTTTTCGAAGGCTTGCATGGCTGCTCTATCAAGTGGCTAAAAATTTGATGCCTTGTTCTTTTACTGTGATAGTTGAATCCCAAACGGCAGAAGTTTATCCACCACAGCAATACTGTATAATTCATTATCAGTTCTAACAGTACCTGTTGTCATAAAATTTCATCTTTTTTATATTTATCTCTAGTCCATTTTTCACTGTGCACCTTGAGCTTTTACTGCTATAGTCTTGGTAAGTTTGGCAGTCCCTTTGGCTGTCAGGGTAGTGTTTTCAAGCAATAGCATGAGTAACTGATATTTCTTCTCCAGCACACATATCTTCCAGTTCTGGCTTCCCCTTAAAGTATATCAATATTATAAGTACATTAATAAAGGGAGAGTATACAACTATTGTCTCTCTTTGGTAGTCTGGAGCTAGACTGTTTACTATGATTCTGTTCATACTGTGACTAATCCTGACATATGTATAAAAACATACATACATACATACATATATACATATTTCTCTCAGGAGAATGAGAAATATCTATATTATTATAAATTTGAAGAAAAGATTAAAACCACCATAGCATTGTGGGTGAATCCATGCTTTCTGTAATTGTTTCCCAAAATTACAAGTTAGTATGGCTCAGATTAGGGTACTGAAAAAGATTTAAACTTTTACACCATTTCTGCTCCAATCTAGTGCTTCCAGTAGTGCAGGGCTACAATTCCCAAAATTCTTAAGTTAGCAGAAGAAAATACCTGTGCTAAACATCGTTCATTCATCAGGAAAAGTCAGTATCTTTCTTGTAGTATCATCATGTGGAACAATAAAGGCTTAGCATTCACTCTTTGGGGACGCATTATGGGATATTTTTATCAGATCCCCATGATTTTATTTATCGTTTTGTTAAACATTAGTTTCAACATCAGAGAGCCTAAGGGGAGTTCATCTAAGTTTCAGGGCTTGCCATTTAAGAGCTCCTGAGCCAAGGCTTTATTGGAAAACATCATTCAAGAACTTTCATACTCTGGCCAACTGGTCATTTCATTGGATTTTCAAATGGGACGAAGGAACTTTTATTCAGAAGCAATGTGCTCTATTGTTGAGTAGTGATTCCTCTCATGATTTGCTTCTCCTTTCACTGGCTGTTCTTTAATAGCATCACCTCCCTCCAGATGATACTTTTCTTGTGGCTGAGTCACAATGACTTACTCTGTTGCTACATTTACAATATAAAAAGCTGTGCTTGGGCAGCTATAAACTATGATTGCCTGGGCCTTGCACACTATCCATCAGCATATCAGCATTGGGTAGGTTTCTAGCTCATGTAGTCACAATTAAGTTAATTGTTATGCAAACCCAGCCTAACACATGCAAATACATTATTTTGCAGTTTTCAAATGAAAGGCTATAGGGCATAGCATAGGACCAGTTATTGGACAAACCAACTTGGTCCCAATGGAATGCCCACTTCACTCAATCCAGCAGAAAGGGATGCTTGTGGATTCCTTGGTCAAAGAGTTTTAGGAGGAATCTTTTTAATCTGGTTCCCATTTTTTGGAACATCTGTTGGCTTGGAGGTGAGGTCTGCCACAGAGGTGGTATTCAGCCAAGTTCACCCATGGTTCTGGGTGACCTGGTGTCAGAATTTCGGCATGGGTCGCGGAACTGGTAGCAACTCTGGTGAACCATGCCCCGAACCAGTTGCCTCGGCCGCCCGTTGCTCAGTTGGGCTCCACCTACGCTGATGCTCGCTCACTCGCACAGCTTGCCTGCCACCACTTTGCTCCGCCTAGTCAACTCCTCCCTTCCTATTGTGGCATGCTGGGCCCTTCGTGGCTTGCCTAACCTGATTTTGTTTTTTTTTTTTTTTTTCAGCTTCCCCACGTGGTGCCTGCACCCCAACTGAGCAGCCCTGATCTGACTGCCCTGCTCAACCAGGTAAGCCTGCATTGCACTAGGCCTCACCCACCCCCCAGGGGCCTTTCTCGGCCCCCCCCCACTGCGTGGGGCCTTTCTGGGTGGGAGGGTGCCAAGGTTGGGGCATTTTTGGGGCCGCAGTCAGAGGCGGGGGGGCAGCAGCAGTGAGCTATGGGAAGCAGCCCCAGGATACCCGGCCTCCCTTCCGGCACCCCGCTCACCCGCCCCTCTCAGCCCAGCTCCACTGCAGCAGAGAAAGCAAACAGAAAAACTTTCTGCTTGCTTCTCCTCCTTTCGGGTGGCTCCACCCGCCACCGCCCCTCAGCCCCATCCCCCAGTTGAAGCAGAGACTCGCAAATGGAAAAACCTTTCCATTTGTGCTTTCTCCGCCTTCAGGGCGCTCCTGCCCACCAACTGCCAGCCCACCATGTGCTTTGAAAGGGAGGGTGGCATGATGTTCTGGGCTTGCTGTTTTCTTCATTGTCCTCTGCCTCATTGCTCCTGGAGTTTCCCAATAAGTTCTTCCCAGAAATGTGTGTGTGTGAGTCAAGGAAGAAAAGGAAGAAGGGAGGAGGGGCAAGAAGAAAGAGCAGAAAGGAATGAAAGGCAGAAAGAAGAGGAGGAAAGAAAGAAATAAAGGGAAAAAAGAAAGAGAAAGAAAGAAAAATAGGAAGAAAGAAAGAAGAGAGAGAGAAAAAGAGAGGCAAGAAGGAAGGGGAAAAGAGAGAGAGAAAGTAAAAAGAGAATGGAAGAGGCCGGAGAGAGCAAACTCAGTGGCTATTATTTTTAATTGTTTCATTATTATAATATATCTAATATTTTACACTGTCCCTAACTAGAGTGGATGTGTATTGCCTTTTTTGGCCAGGTATTTTTTCAGGGTTTACATGACAAATAGTCCCAGAAGCAAAAATACAGGGTTGAAAGGGACAATGGAGGTCTTCTAGTCGCAACCTCCTGGTCATGCAGGAAAACTGAGGGTTGCCAAATTCTGAGTGAGGCCTGGAAAGGTGTCAGAATAACAGAATAGCACTTAGAGGGGACCTTAGGGGGAAACTATTCCATTTCCGAGAAATTGTTTTGTCCAGTCTTTTGTTAAAAACTTCCAGTGTCGGAGCACCCAGAACATCCTGTGGCAAGCAATTCCACTGAGTTAATTGTTCTCACCGTCAGGAAGTTCTCCTTATTTTTTAGGTTGCCTCCTCCTGTTCAGTTTCCATCCTGCATTGGAAAATCACATTGTTTGCCTTCTGGTGGTTTGGAAAATACATTGTTTGCCGTTTGGTGCTTTGAGAAAAATACATTCCCCCCCCCTTTCTGCCAGCTCTAAAAGCCTGTTTGACTTTATCCACGCTCTTGGGCAAAGCATGTTTTGAGCCATTTTCCTCCTTTCAGTGGTCCATGAAAGTACATCTATAGACGCAGATACTAAACTCAACAAAAGGTGAAAAACATTTTTACAGAACCATAGTAAGTTTGGAGGCTGGGTGTGACAAGGAGATGCAAGGAATGGCTGGGAGGGGAGTGGCCAGGCGAGGTACCCCTTGATGTGAGTGACATTGAATTGGCCATACCCACCCAGTCACAGGGCCACCAAGCCACGCCCACACAGTTATATGACCATCCAGTCACATGGCCACCAAGCCACACCCACCCAGTCATGTGATCCTAAGCCACGCCGACCAAATAAGTCATGCCCACAGAACCGGTAGTAAAAATTTTTGAATCCCACCACTAGTCTGCCCTCATCCTTTTGGCCTTTCAAAGGGGCATTAAATCTGGCTCTGCTGAATGGCTTAGGGTCCTGATAGGGCTGTTCTGTGTTGGAGGTGGCTGGTGGACTAATAGGGAAGATGCCATCTCTGCATTGTCCTTGCCTTCAATTTTTTGGTTGGTATTTATTGCTGTTAATATTTTAATCCTTTAATATTTATTATTTTAATTGCAGAGTTGCTTTGTAGAGTGAGATGGGCAGCATATAAATTCACTAAATAAATAACTAGAACTAGACAAATGCAAAATATGACCCAGGAGAATTACATTTGCAGTAGAATATTTCATAGGGAAATAAGCACATATTAACTTCCACTTTTCTCACAGAGCAATTTCTTCCAAAAGGCAACTCTTCCCAAATGAAAGGACTGAACCCTTGCAATTCATGGAATTCAAATGAATAAACCAAGGCACACTCATCTTCATAATCCTGCAAGCATTCACATAAAGCCAAGTTTATTTTGTAGGGGAGCCTCTGAAAGGCCAGCTAATAATTGAGAGGTATTTGCAAATATTTTAAGCCACATCTTAAAAATGGTGCTGAGTAAATGTGGGCTCAACAAAGGTTGTCTTTGCTGTTGCTGTTGTTATGCTCAACCACCATTATGATAAAAGGATGAGGATAGAGAGATGGTTTTAGTAAAGTTTTGCAAATGAATCTCATCAAATCAATGCAATTGTGGCATTTGCTTGTGCCTCCTAGTCCAGAGGGAAAGCAGAGGAAACTATTGTTTCCAGGCAATATAGGAAGCTTAGTATAAAGAATGGTTTGTTGAGATTAGAGCATTGCAGAATTCTCAGGAGCTGTCACTTTTAATGAGCTCATCTACGAGCTCATCTACTGCTACAAGGAAACTCATTCCTCTTCAATACTTTTCTACAAACCATTCATGTTGTCCTGAAAATTGGCACAGTCCATAGGTGTGGAGATGTTTGGTGCCAGTGGCCTGGACCAGGCAAAGAGAAAATTGGCAGGGCATTTGCGCTGAAAGAATAAATGAGATGACATTTTAATGATAAATATTGGTAGTCCTCGCTTTACAGTGGTAATTAGGACTAGCCATTCCATCACTAAGTGACATGGTTGTAAAGTGTGACATTGCACAACTGCATCTACGAGGACAATTCTGGCACTTCCAGTTGCAGTCATTCCAGATGGGATGTCATATGGTTACCATTTGCAATCTCCTGCTGGCTTTCCCACTGACTTTGCTTGTGGGATGGGTGATTACATGACCCTGAGACACTGCGAACATTATAATTGCAAGCCAATTGCCAAACACCTGAATCATGATCATGTGACCAAAGGGATGTTGTGATGTCCATAACTACAAGGACCGGTTTAGGTCTCCTCAATCAGCACAGTTATAATCAGCACCGAGGGAAGGACAAGAAGCAATGGGTGGAAACTAATCAAGGAGAGAAGCAAGAAGAAATTTCCTGACAGAACAATGAATCAGCGGAACAACTTGCCTCCAGGAGTTGTGAAGTCTCCAACACTGGAGGTTTTTAAGAAGAGATTGGACAACAATTTATCTGGAATGATATAGGATTTCCTGCCAAAGTAGGGGTTGGACTAGAAGACCTCCAAGGTCCCTATTGTATTCTAGTCTAGTCTTCCTTTGTGTGCTCATCAAACAAAGTGGTAATTCAATGAGAATTACCTATATGAAGTCAGTACCAGCTGCAAATAACTGTAGGGCACTACCCTTCTTAAGTATTTGAAAAATGAACCCAAAATATATTGAAAATAAGATTGGGTAATGGGAGAAAACTATGCTATTGAGTGAAGAATCTCTTTATTAGAATGAAGTAAAGAGTATCCTGAAAGTCTGATAAATATGTCACTAAATTAGACCATCCTATAACGATTAAAGGTTCATCATGACATCAGTGGTTGATCACAAACACAGACTGAGGTACTTCACCCCTGAATCTGCTTGGAAATCTGTATGATTTTTAGTATTTTTCTTCCAGACCCTCTGAGTCTCAGAGCAAGATAGTTGCAATATTTCACTTGGAAGAAAATGTGTCAGAGAGATTCCCACCCCTCCCATCAAGTCTGTTCCTGTATTCATTCAAATAATATGAAGCCGGGATTCTTTTAAACATGGGATGTAGAACAAGTGATCCTTAGTGATCTGAGTCACCCATCTCAAGCTAAGCCCAAAGTAAAGTGTAGAATGCACAAATTAACCATTTCAAATCATGCTCCAGGTGGTATTTTCAAAGGGGGAATGTCAAAGCAGGTTTTAAAAAAAAGTCTATGGCATTTCTCCAAATATGAGAATATTTTCTAAGTTTGAAAGCAGTTCTTCTAATCCAGAAATGCATATTTCTATTTTTTGGGAAGTGAGAGCTACACTGGAGCTGAGTGTTGTACTGAGGAGCAACATTCCTACAAGGAGATGAGGCCTGACAAAAACTACATTTGATTTAAATTAATTCTACCATCATTGCATATATTAAATATTTTTCTCCTTTTGGTTAGTTAAAAATTACACATCGGGGCATCGTTTGAAAAAGATTGGTGGAGACATAGTCGGACTCATGCTGGAGCCTGTCTTTAGGGAACTTGTCTCTAGCAGAGTGTGTACTGTTCTGTGTGTGGTATTTATAGTGCCTGTTGTAAGTGGTTTTTTAGAAGTTGATTGGGGTGTGTTGATGGCTGGCTTTTAAGTGATTAGCTGTCTTTTGCGTGTGCTGCCCAGCCCTTGTCTTCTAAGTACTTGATAGGCTGGTGGTAAATCAGTACTCCTGTTGACTGATGTGGGGCCTGTTTCCCAGGCTTCAATCACTTCCCTACTGTTTTGTGCCTGCTCATCTAACAATCTTAATAGTTGCAAAGTTGGATCTGTGTCCTTGTTCATCGCAGGCAAATAAGTTAGGACAGGGGTGGGATTCAAATTTCTTAACAACTGGTTGTGTTGGTGTTGTTGAGGTAATTCCCCGTTAGGAGAATGAGCACATACAGGGAGACGTATAGAGAGTAGTGTTGGAATAATACACATAGAGCACACAGATACGCTGTACAGTAAATGTAGGTTTTTACTTCCAGAAAGGTTTAAGCAAAGTTCAAAATAAGCAGTCCAAAATCATTCACAAGTAAATCAGTCAGTTTGCAATCCAGGGATAATCCAAATATCAAATTCCGGTGTCAAAAACAGTTCAGTATTAGACTTACATTAAATCCAGTAATATCAGTNATTGCATGCTCTTGCATTCCCTTAAAGAGACACTATTAAAATGTCTTTCCTGGTTTATATATTTCTAACCCAAATACCTGTTAGGTGACTTATATTCCTAACAGGTGTGGCCTAATTTGTGGGTGTGGCTTGGTGGTCACGTGACTGGGTGGGCATGGCTTGTATGTAAATACTGTAAATATTTATGTAAATATTTAATTTTTTATAAAAAAGAGCAACTTTTACCCAAAATCAGGCAAAGTAGGAAGGCAGATTGAGTTGCTCACAGAATCAGAGATTTATTCAGAGATCTGCAATTCTGCAACCTGCTACCTGAGTCTGTCACATAAAATTTGCTAGCAAGCAAACTCACAAAATTAACTCACAACACACATTATGTAAATATTGATTTTTATATATATATTAAAAAAACTTTTATCCAAAATCAGGCAAAGCAGGTAGGCAGATTGAGTTGCTCACAGAATCACAGATTCTCTTAGAGATCTACTGTTCTGCAATCTACCACCTGAGTCTGCACTTAAAAATAGAAGGTTGAGTCCTAAGGAAGGTTCAGCTCTGCTTATAGATTAGCTAGAAAGCAAGAAATCCAACAATTAACTGCTTTCTAGCTAATGTAAATCTCCTGGCACAGAAAAACAGCTGATGGTTGGGGGGGAAAGGAAAAATATCAACTTACCCAACCCAGTCAAGTTGGATGGTGTGCATACCAGCTAAGGAGTAAGTGGGCAGTGAGGTGTGGGGCCAGCCAGTGGCATGATTTTCCGGTTCTCCAAACTGGGCAGAATCATAACAACCAGTTCTATAGAACTGGTCCGACCAGGTAGAATCCCACCCCTGAGTTAGGGTCTCCTTGTTTGACTGCTCACTGTTCTTGCAATCTGGTGGTTAGCTTCCTCTTCATCTGTTCTGCATAGTCACAGGGGCAATCCATACAGGGGATTCAGTAGATTACATTGGAAGTATCTCCCACCTCCAATCGATGTTTACAATGCATTATTTGTCCTCATATGGTATCCTCTAGATGGTGCATGATGCATATTTTAAGATCTTGGAAGCTGCATTCTACAGCTTCCAAAATGTTTTTGATCTATGGTAGGGTGTTTGCCTTGTGGTTGGTCTTGTACTTTGTTTTTTTCCTTTCTCTCCCCATCATGTTGTGCAGATATCTTCTGATGAATGATTGTGAGTACCCATTCTGCTTGAATTGTTCATGTAGGTACCTGCACTCCAGCTGCTTGGCTTGCTTGGTACTACAGTGGGTCCTCACTCTGCCATATAGTGTTGTGTTGCAGCTCCTTTTGTGTGACAATGGATGGTTGCTGTTGAAATTCAGAATGTGTGGGTGTTGGTGGCCTTGTGATGAATGGTGGTTTCTAGGCTTCTTCTGTCTGCCTTCCAATCAAGCAGGATTTCTATTTCCCACTTGTCATTTTCTGCTAAGTATTCTAAATAGTTTTTTCCAACTTGTACCAGCTCAAGTCGTGCTATGTGTATTTTATTTCAATGCAACCAGATTTCTCTATTCCAATTGACTATTGTGAGTTGTGGCCCCTCCTCTCTGGTCATTGGTCTCTACCCTCCATAAGCATTTTTTGTTAGAAGTTCACAGTGAGAATTTGGTTGCATAGATTTTGATGGATATTGAGGGGAACCCATTCATGTCTGTTGCTATTGCCTTTGGGGCCAGTCTTTTCTGGGGCCAGTCTTTTCATGAAGAACCCAAAGGTGCTTTTTCCAAAAGGCAACTGGACTTTCTTGAGTTTTTCCCCTTTGAAAATGTTTTAATTCTCATCCAAGTCCATCTGCCTTTTGGAAAAAGCACCTTGGGAAAACCATGACCTGGATGATTGAGAATCTCCATATATAAACTTTTCATGGGGAAGTTACTGTCCTGGTTCTCTCTTCCTCTTTCCCATTGATGGCTTTTTTGGGAGGGCGGATAAAAAACAGTCACAAGAAGGACAAGCAACAAGCAGTAGGAGTTGGCAGTAGGAATCCTGTGATAATATGGGCTTCAGCAGATATCTGATAATGCTGGCTTCAAATATAATCCAGCAGTTATTATATGCCTGTCCTGTTATGATTTGTTCTACTTTCTTTCTTGCTTTTCAGGAAAGTGTTTTCCAGTTTGAAAAAAAGATTTGCTGTACTTTGAATATCTTCCCAGGATTTGTTTTTCCTAGATTGGGTCCATCTGCTTCTCCTACAATTCTTCCAGACTCAAATGCCTAATATTGAACTGACAGAAATATTCTTGGCTTCCTCCAATTTCATGATAATTCAAAACATAGATGTGGGCTCTGTGTCTGCCATCTGCTGGTTTTGTTAAAAATGGTATAACATGCATCCCCCCCAAAAAATATTCAAAATTAAAACAAACAATGGCAGGATAAAAAATTTAAAATAGACAATATAGAAAAAGCGAGGGAATTCTTTGAACTGTATGTGGTATCAGGAGAAGACCAGAACAACAAAGAGGAAGTGTCAAGTAGGAGCCAAGAAGATCAGGTGGAGGAAAGAGAAACAGAACAAGAGGAAAGAGAGCAGGAAGAAGTGAAAAGAGAAGGCGTAACAACAAGACACCAAACAAGAGCAAATAAGCTTCAACAAGAAACAACTACAGAATTAAGCCCCTGTCACACTGCACCAACGGATGGAAAGAGGATGTAAAATGGAGAAAAACACTTGCTAACGCGGATGACTTCCGTTTCTGTACACTAACACTGAGAGATCCGATATATATGCTTCCTCAACTATCCGATCCACGCACTCCGTCTAATTAGATCATTTACATCCGCTCAGAGGGTTTTTTGAAGCTGCTCAAAGTTTTGTCACAGGCGGAAAATGTAATCCAAATGCGTACCGTATGTCTGCAAGTTCCCGCTAGGCATTACCGCTAGGACACCTCACTAGGCATTGTTACGCAATTATTTTTTTTTCCCATTGTTGTTCCGCTATAGGAGTTCCGCTCCGCGCATCCGCTCTCACTCGGCATACAACTAACTAAGCGCGCGGCAACTTGCTCGGATCTGCCTCAGCGTAACGGAAGTGACGCAGGCGAGGCAGTGGAAACGGATCGAGAAACGGATGGTAAGAACGGATGCGCACGGATGGAAGACACAGGATCGAAAAGCGGATGCAGCAAAAAGTTATGGCATTTTTTGATTTATGTTTTATTTATTTTTGGCAGTTTTCCTAATTACTAATCAATTTTAATAATGTTTTGCTCATTTTTTATTGGTAATATAATTTATATTTAATATTGATTTTTGGATTTTTTGACTCATGATGGTCCAGTGTATATATTTGAATGGTGATCATAATCAGTTTATTATCTTTAAGTTATCCTCAAGGGAGTAAGGCCATATCTATTGGTTTGGTGTGTTGCTTTCTCATTCTTCTCTCTTATTTCTTACCTTAGTAAATCTTACTGGAATAAGTAGTGTAAAAATGTAGAATCATAAATTAGGCTTTAATTCAAAATGTGATCTATAATCAGGTACAAGTGTGTTTTTTTGCCATGATTATCTTTGTGTGTTTATTTTTTTGGTGAGATGATCTCCTAGAGGTATTACGTGGTAGTAAATTTTAATAAAATGGTAGGAGGGCCTTAAGATTAATAAAAAAAACCAAACAAAAATTATTGGAACTTAAAATTTAAAAAGATAAGTGAAAAAAGAATAGTAAGAAAATTGGGAACTGCACAGTGTGAAAAAGGTAAAATATGATTGGTTAACAGCATAGAATGCTCTTCAATGAAAAGATAACTATGACAAATAAATAATACAAATAAAAAAAAGGAGAAATTGGAAATGTGGGGGAAAATTGAAGCTATCACTACTGGGGAAACATTGCAGCAATTAAAATGTCCAACCGGCTATCAAATTGGCTATATCTTTTTGAACCTGTACAATAAGATTGGATAAAAAACCTTTTTTTTAGAGAATTAGAATCGAATATAGTAATTTTATTTTTTTGGAATGGGACAAAAAGACATGGGATAAAAGATGAAATTGTTTTTACCAAGGACGCAAAAGAGAAAGGGTGGCTTTGGACCCTGACTGGGGGAATGTAATTTATCAGGCTCTGGGGCTATGGTATGGATTAAAGATTGGATCAACGCTGGAAAATAGAAGAGTAATTGTCGATAGAGGGTCCATAGACTTGTAGAGAGGGTGGCATAGTTGTCCTATGGGATGGGAAATGTAAAAGCATGCCATATTTTCAGAGACAAATGATTAGAAAGATTCATTAATTGGATATGCTGAACAAGATTAAAAAGAATCATTATACTAAAATACTGAACTGGTTGTCAACTAATCGGAAGCACAAATCTCACCCACATCCGCAATGGATCTGCGGAAAAAGGAGGAATTGCAAGACCTATTAGATACACAATGGAGAGGACAGATTACAAAATGAGACCAGAATTACAGTAACAAAACAGATTGGGTGTCCATAACATGTAAATTCAGGCGAGATACTCAGAGGAAAAGAAAATTTGGTTTCTGCATGGCAAGACAAATAGTTAAATAATTCTACAAGAAATGGAAAAGAAAATGATTTTCAAGAATAATAACTTATGCTAACTAGATTTTAGAAATGGAAGAGGAGTGGTGAAAGAGACGATGGTGGTATCGGCAAAAAAATGATTGGCACATATAGACGCTGACAACTGGTGAGAGAATGTGGGGCTCAATATTAACAAATTAATTACATCCAGCATACAAGGAAAATCTACAAAATGTTCCTACAGATTGACAAACCTTCTCCCACTAGATTTGGCAAAATGTTTTAACTCAGACCCAAATTTGTTGGACAAATGTGGAAAGAAAAAAAAAGCAATATTTTCATACTGGTGGGACATAGCAGGAGTGAAAAAATATTGGAATACCAATTAGACAAAGGGATAGAAGAAATCACGATCAGAAAATTGAATTTAATCAGAAACTTTTTTATAAGACATCATAACAAAAATGCAGTAAAACAGATAGATATATGATGTTACATATGTTAACAGCTGCAAAGAATTTCGTACGCAAACTCTGGAAAGACAAAAAGGGGTTTACCACCAGAAGGCAATGGTTATTAAAAACATAATAGTATTGAATAGATGAACAGGACTTAGATAAATAAAAAGACGAGAAGATTCAATTTATTAATCAGGGCCTGGTATGGACTGGTATGGAGTTGGTTTAGACAATAAAATCAAAATAAAATGGCGAATTAGGAACAGATGAGGGAATATGTCAATATGATAAATAAATACCATGGAGAAGATTGAGATGTAAGATCGATCAATATTGATATTTATTAGTATGATGTAATAGGTAAAGGAAAAGTAAATATATATACTGGAAAATGTGAGGAGATTCGCGAGGAGATGCAAAAGATGTCTTGATGTTGATAACAATGTATAAAGTTTTATGTTTTTAAAATTTGGAAACTTAATAACATTTATTTGAAAAAAACAAATCAACAACCTTTACAAATCATTTGTAAATTTCCACATTATTATAATTTTCACCAACTTCCTACGTTTCCAATGCTTTGTTCAGCATTTTGCCTTTCTTGAAAAAAGAAAGAAATAATATAATAGTTTCATGTTTTTGGACTGAAGGCAGCAAGAATGCTACTTCCAGAAGACTAGAAATACCAACTTGTTGGGTAGAAGATTTTTGCCTAATTATTTTTGTCCTCCTTTGTAATTTGTAATGTAATTTTCTTAGGTAATTCTTACAAATATATTTGAAATAAATTTCAACCCATCACTCTTGAGTTAAAATCAGCCTCAGGCTGAAGGCCATTTCTCATTCTCTGTTGTGGTCATCCTGTTGATTTTCAAAGTGCTTTGTGGAGCTAAGCTAACAGAAATTTCCTATGGCAATAAAAGCATTCCAGGAAATTTTTTCTAGAAAAATGAAAGCTTCTAAAAGGTTTGATGTGAAATTAAAAACAGAAGCATTCCTTTTGATGGAAGAAACATTAGGATGCATGCAGGGGAGGGATATGACAGGGTTAACTACTGGTTCAGGATTTACAAGCTTCCCTGCCCACTGTGAGCCCCACGCCTGTTAATCGTCATTAGCAAGCTGTGTGCCGAGAAGCAGCCTTTGAAACAGCCCTCTTTTCTTGTTTTTGTAACTGCAGCTGTGCCTTGTTTGGCAGCTGAAGTTGAAAAATCAGGAAATAAAGATCAGGTAAGAGTCCAGGTGGGTGGGTGGGCAAAAACATCAGCAGACATAGAACCGGTTCTATGTCTGCTGCTCTTCAGAGTTACCAGTTCTACAGAGGTGGACAGAACTGATAGAAACCCACCCCTGAATGCATGTCTGCTACCTTGAGCTGTTCTACAAAAATGAAAACACAAATTTACCCGTGATGATAATAATGGTGATGATGATGACTATCACAGTGGTGGTGTTGAACATGGAAAAAACCAGAATAGAATAATACCACAATACAAAATAATGGACATTATTGCTAGGCTTTGATTAAGAGCAGTTGAGTTTAAGGTGGGGCCATGTTTGCTCGCCATGCTTCTTCCCCCGTGTCCCCTTCTGGTCAACCTTTATACTGGGGATGTCAAACTTGAGATGACACATTGTTGTCACGTGATATATTGCAACTTTCCCCCCCCTTTGCTAAACTTGGGGTGAGTGTGGCCAGTGAGTGATGCATCTGGCTCGCAGGCTACAAGTTTGACACCCCTGCTTTATACCATCCACTGTCGTAGTTGTAAAGGGTAGGTTAGTGGGATACATGGAATTCCAGGATGTGGTAAGGAATTGACCAGAAGAGCATTAGGAACAACTAAGGCTATCAAGCCCACTCACCCCACCAAAATGTTTCCATATCATTGGGAAGGTTTCAGGGGTGAGCTGAAATTTTTTTAGCAAAGAGTTTTCTGCCTGGTTGCTGGGTGGGCGTGGCCATGGTGGCTGTGACCTAGTTATCTCTGGCATCACAATGGGGGGGGTTGCCCTCCCCTGGCTCTGGAGGCTTTCCTTGAGCCTTCAGGAGAGCAAAAACAGCCTCCCCAGGCTCTGGAGGCTCTCTGGAAGCCAGAAACAGGCCCATTTCCAGCCTTTCTGAACTTCTGGGAGGCTTGTTTTTCACCTCTCCAAGCCTCCATGCACGCCCTGCACTTACTTGCATCCTAAATGGCCCATGTGAGGACTCGTGGGAGGGGACAAGTGGAGTGGTTGGGGTCAGCCAGGAGTGGGATTTGGGGTTCTCCAAACTGCACAGAATCTTAGCTATGGGCTCTCCTGAACCCCTGCGAACCCCCAGCAGCCTACCCCTGGAAGGTGTCCTTAATATTTTTCTGCTAGAAATGTGTTTATTTTGCTCATTTAATTGTACTATAGCTTGGTCAGTCACTGTGGTAATGAATGACACATAACACTGTACTTGTAGATAAAAAAGGGTCATTAACTGTTTTGGATGCCTCTAACTGTATAATTCCAGAAGGCAAGATGCAAAGAATGAAAAATTCTGAAACTAAGCAAATCTAAAATTTGCACCGTATCTGAGAAGCTAAAATGTAAGGCATGGCAGTTTCACCTGATTTGTAAAACCTGCTGCAGTAGCAGAGATGACTAGGCGCACAGTTGCCCTTAATAAAACAATAGTCACAAAAGAAGCATGTTTATTATTGATCACCTAATTATTTCATAATGTTGCTGTTGGAAGTAATTACTGGAAACTTTTCTTTGCCTTACCTCCTTTCTAGTAAATTCTAATTTGGGAGAAAGATAAACCCACCTCACTTGCTGCTGATATGCCTTTTCATACTTCTGAGGAATGCTTCCCCCCCCCATACTATAAATACTTCAGAATGACATTAATGATGTTAGACCGTTAAAGTCTGTCATGCATATAAGCAGCTATTTACTCTATTCCAGAATAAACACCAAAGCCAGCTGGGAGCAGAAAACTCCGTGACAGGGAAATCAATAGGGAAGAAGAGATGACTCTTCGATGAAGCTCCAGGAAAAATATATTTATGCTGCAGTGTTATTAAAAAAGTGAATAGTCTCTTAATTATTTTGCTGAAATTACACCTTGGGGATGGTTTGTAAAGTAATTTATATTCACTTTGTAGGTTTCCTTGAATCTGTTAATTTGCGGTGGCAGTATATAGATTTTGATAGGTGGGTAGGCTGACTGATCAATCAATAGATATACAATTATGAATATACATCAAGAACATTATTTTCCTTAGAGTGCATGCTCATAAAAAGAGACACAAGCATAAAAGATTATTCATAGAATCAAAAGTAATTGAAGTCTGTTGTCACAGACTTTAAAGTATAAACAGCATTAAGTCTGGTGGCCCCTTAAAGACAACCCAATGTATTGATTATACAATATAGTTGAATATATAAGTATATTTTGTATATCAGGGATCCCTAACCCATGGGGCCGTGTCCGGTGGGAACCAGGCTGCAGAAGCGGCAGGTGACTGGGCAAAATTCCATTTGTGGAAGCGGTGGGCATGTGCACTCATGCACATGCCCACCACTTGCATGGAACTGTCCCCTCTCCCCCTCCCCCTGCTGCTACCCCCCCCCC
>BHFT01058333.1:25154-46310 GCA_004320025.1 Laticauda laticaudata
CCCCCCCCCCCCATTGGTCCACAGAACTGGAAAGGTTGGGGACTGCTGCTCTATATACTGTCGACTTTATTCAATCTATATATTGTGTGTTTTTCAAATTGGAGGAAGAAACTACTATGCTGGATGACACTATTCTGCTGGATGAAAAAATAACAAAAAATAACAAAAGTCAAGGTGCACAGTGAAAAATTGAGAATAAGATTAAATATAAAGAAGGCCAAACTAATGACAATAAGCCCAGGAACCAACCTTAGAACTGACAGTGAAGACATTGAAGCAGTGAGCAGTATGTCCCTTTTAAGATTGACTGTCAACAGTAAAGAAACCAACAATCAACAATCAACATGCCACAAAACTATCCTTGTGTAGAACAGTAAGAAAGGCCTTGGAAAAGATATTCGGATGCATGATATGCTTATATCAGAATCATACAGGCAATGATTTTGTGTGAAAGATAATGTTAGATTTTAAAGAATCATTACAGAAAAAGTGCTGATGCTTTTGAAATTTGGTGCTGAGCCAAACTCCTGAGAATATCATGAATAGCCAAGAAAATAAACAAATGTATCATTGAACAAATCAATCTAGAGTTCTTACTCAATGCACACATGATCAAGCTCAAATTATCCTATTTTGGACAGATTATGTGAAAACCTATCTCCTACCTAGGACAAAGCTCTAATGCTGAGAAAGGTGGAAGGAAAAAAAAGATGGGTGACCAAGGTGGATGGGCTCAGATACAATGGCAATGAAGGCGCTATTGGAAGATGAGAAGGATCAGATCAAGGACAGATCATCCTTGACAAATTCTACATATGTGACTTAAGAGCCAACATTAACTTGATTGCACATGATCAGTTAGTCAATCAATCAATGTACATATGATTGGGTAGATAGATGGATGGATGGATAGACTATGAATGGGTAGATAGATAGATGGACAATCCATCTTCTCTTTTGCCTTAGATAGCAATGTTCCTTGTTCTAAAGTATTTTTTTAATCACCAGAACTAACATGCATTAATGCATTAAGCATATATGCTGACTCTGTAAACTGCTTTGAAAGGGCTGTAAAGTACTATGAAACAGAATATAAGTCTAAGTGCTATTGCTATTATGCATTAAGCCATATTATGGCTTTGACTTAATGTGCTATATTAACCCAACATTGTGACTTGTAAATTCACAATGTGATCTACAATTTAATATATCAATCCAGCAATATTCAATTAACCATGGTTAAATGTGTGTGTGAGCTCAGTCAGAATAAGCTTCATGGTTAAGGGAAGAGTTGGGAGTAACACATTCAGAGTGACACTCTAAATCAAATTTTAAGATTATGAGGAATTGTGCAAGAACATGGGAACATATGAATCCTGACCTGTGAATTTATGGACCTCCACTTCTGATTTTTAAAAGTTACTAGGAGATTTGTATGGTAATATATATGGCACTGGAAATGTATTTTATAAGACTATATGTTCCTTTGTCTTCTTTTAATGGCATATCTGCATTAAAGTTATTCTTATTCTTTGATTCCTTTTTTTGCCCTTGAGTTTCACCTACATGTAATATTTGAAATTCCTCATTTTGAAGAAAATTATCACTGAAACTCTACAGAAAAGAGCATTAGCAATCCTGATGCTGAAAATGAGGAGCTATTTAAAAGGAGCATACCAAGACTCCCTGGGAATCATTTTTATAATTAAAAAACACATTCCTACTCTAATGTTTGTCATGCTAACATGATTTCATTTCAGAAAGAGAAGCAAATGTTATTAGAAATCAGTGAAGCAAATGGGAAAGAAGGCTGTTTGAACACAACACTGATAAATCTGGTAGCCAATTAAAGGGCCTTTTTTGGTTTTAGTTGTGTTAAAGTTAAAATATGTTGCTTATATTGATGATTTTTCAACTCAAACAAAATCTGTATTTTACATTTGATACATCTGTTGCATTTGATACATAGTCTAACCAGGGGTGTCAAATTGGCAGCCTGTAAGCTGGATGTGTCATGTGTAGGCCACGCCCACCCCAGCTCTGTGAAGGAATTTTTTTTGAAACTTCATGTTATGGCAACGTGACACTGTGAGTTTGACACTTGTGATCTGAACTGTAGGTTATGAAATATCGAAGTATATTTTGCAAAAACTAAGATTATGTATCTCCAGGATTAGCACAGCTGTGTCAAGGAAATTTGAAAATGTGCTTTTTTAATACAGATACTCCTTGTTTAATGACTAAGCACTCAATTACTAAGTGACATGTTCACAAAGTGAAAGATCACATGACTGCACTGACTTATGATGGCAGTTCTGGCTGTGGTTGTTAAGCAAATAATGCGTAGTTAATATGTTTGATGTCATGTGACTCAGACTTGTGACGGACTTTCTGCCAGCTTCCCCATTGATTTTTCTGGTCAAAAGCTATCAGTGAAGATCGCAAATGGCAGCCATGAGCCTGCAAAATGCCACCACTGTCATAATTGTGTGCTGTTCCAGATGCATAACTGTGTACATTGCCGAATGGCTGAATCGAGATCCCATGACTGCATGGTATGTTGCAATGACCACAACTTTGCAAACCAGCTGTAAATCTCCTCATTCAGTACTGTTGTAACTTTGAATGTTAGTTGAGTGAGTGGTCACTAAGTCAGGATTATCTATATTAATATCTTAGACCTTACATTCCAACCAGTCAAAGTTACAATGTCTCCACATGAATCAACTTGTTTTTTTCCCCTCCATGACCAATTTGCCATTGGCAGAGTGTGGTGGGTGACGTATGTAAGGAGAAGAAGGCTGAATTCTTGTCTCTTCAGCTGCACTATTTTGCATCACTATTTGATGATTCGTTCCCGGAGCTTAACTCATTCCTGCCAGGGAATTTGTTGTGCAGATTTAATTGTGTACACTATTTATTTGTAGATTAGATTAATACCTGACTCTACCTCTGCTCTCCTTTCTCCATTATTTCACATCACAATTATCCTGTGAGGTAGGTTCTGTTGAGAGAGTGTAACATACCAACTGAGCTACCAGGACTCAATTTTTCTCCTACCTCTTTAATCCTTTCTAATCCCTAAATCAATAAATGACCAATTCTCTTTCTCTCTCTCTCTCTCTCTCTCTCTCTCTCTCTCTCTCTNTCTCTCTCTCTCTCTCTCTTTTTCTGTGTGTGTGTGTATGTGTATGCTTACTCAGGAGCATTCCCTAGTCAGGTGCCCTCAAGACTGGTTCAGACTACAATACCTAGAATTCACAACCATTTGGGGAATTGTAGCTTCAATATATCAGGAGGGACCTAGATCAGGGGAAGCTATGTCCAGTAGTAAGTTCCATGCAGCACACCATGTGACCTTTGGATACGCTGATTTGCATCATCAGAAGAGTTTTTGCTGCCTACCTTTTCCTTGAGCATTGACACACTGCCATTAATCTGTAATTACCCAAAGAGTTCCAGCTGAGGAGTCCTGCTGAATTATCTGCTTGTCACACAAATCTGTTGTGTAAAGTATTACTCATCTGCACTCAAGCCTTTTACAGTGTATCAATATCCTAGGGTAGTGTCACAATGCGAGACCTTTGTCTGGATTGATCATCAAGACTCAAGGCTATAAAGCAGCTAGAGATCTCCATTAATCTTCTGCACCAATAGTTTTATCTTTCATGGAACAAAATTGATTCCCTTATCTCAGTTGGGGAGGAAGCAAGAATGAACATTTCTCTTGATTTGCCACCCAGACAAAGCTTACGAAGGCTTTTTGAAGTAACCAAAAAAACACAAACAAACCACCAGCTTTCAATAGGTGTGCTGTGTTGATTTTGCTTTCTATCTTTATTTAAGTATTAAGTGCATACTCTGATTTAGAATGTCTGAGTAGATCTGGTAAACTAAAAATAAGAATAGTAATTATTTTGTCACTGAGATCAAGAATGAATAAAGTAATAAATGAAAAGTTAGAATTTGGGGGGGGAATAATAAAAGGTTGCTAATTTTATATTGTAATATGTAAAATGTAATCGCTCTGTAAGGCTATTCACATCATGTTCATATTATCACCATCATATGGAACAAGTTACTAGAGCTACACAATCCCAAAGGTTATTGGCCAATGCGCTAGCATTCTAGACAGGTAGAACCTTCCCAAAATACAGAGAATTTGAGAATGGAGTAGAATTCCACATGACCAGGGTAATTGACACAAAGCAGCAGGGAAAGGAATTGAGCTGGTGTACTGTCATTTTTTTTAAAAAACTATTTTGATCCAATTCTGTTACTGAACTTATTCAAAATTTGTTTGGTAACACTGATTCCCTAGCTAGTGATCAGTTGGAGAAAGAGGTAAGAACTGCTCTTAATCAGCACAGATCAATCCTCAATCTGGGTGACCATGGAGGACATACATGATCACACATATGTTTTTTTGTATGCACAGGTTTAGAGAAAGCTTTTATATTTGGACCCCTTCCAGAAGTGTAGATTTCAAATTCCAATTTGAAACTTTATGGAAGGTGCACTTGCTCACACATGTCATGGTGTTTGATGTGGACAAACTGCTTTTATAAATTAATGTGTGGGAAGCTGAGGCTCTTGAGATGTGGCTGGATTTCTACAGCCATTGGACTTCATCAACATAACCATGGATGGTGATCCATGGATGGTGGAGTTCAGTCAAACCACATTTAATTTCTCTCCCTGTAATGAAAAAATATTGAGCTAGATAGACCAAAGGTCTGACAATGGCTGCTTCTTGTAATTACAGAACATGGGTCTTCCCAATTCATATAAAAGCTAGCACAGAGATACTGTAGGTATTTTTCTTTTTAAAGAAATTTAATTGATTTAATTAAATCAATTATTGATTAAGCTTACTTTAAGGTGCTTTATATAGTTTGAAGCATTTTGTGTCTCATAATGTTTGGATTTCAATAGCAGGTTCTGAAGACTACAGAAATAAGAATTGGGGACATTCCTGCCACCTCCCTTTCTACATATATGTGTTGCTCTGCATTTACACAATGTTATTAATTCTTTATGTAATTATGACATTCATTATAAGAAAGGACTCCCATCAAATACTTCTACATTTTCATCACTGGAATGCTAAACACGAAAAATATTCAAAGTCTGTTTAGGTACTAGATTATTCATCAAGTGACATTTCTAAACAATTAAAGAAGACATCTCCCCCCCACCCACCCATGGTTGTCAAACTGTTGATGTGACAGCACACCAATTGTTAGTTTAAGAAAGCAGCCCAGATTATAGACAAGAATCAATGAGCAAGGTTTGCTGTTTTTAAAAATAACTATCAGTTTAATGAATCAAACTTATGAAGGTATTAATAATTATATTTATAAAAAGGGAGTCAAAGCAATGTAAAATCACCCATCATAAAATATTCAGCATGTCAAGTTTTATTGCTACAATTATTGGAAATTAAGAGAAAAATATGAAACACAGAGGAATTAATGGAGATAAAAAAGCAAAGTAGATTAATAATGTACAGCATTAAGTAAAAAGGTACAATTCTTCATCTGACTGCATAAGAACAGATGTCTGTCTCATTTAAAGCAATAAGTGTGACTTGTTAATTGACTTATGCAACTCTGAATGAGAATCTGAAAATTTGTCATATCAAAAAGAGTGAACTGCTAAAGGCCCTGTCACACTGCCCAACGGATGCAAAACGGACACAACGGATGAGCAAAATGTTCCATCCGTTGTTAATCCGCTCTCAAAAGGGGCAAAAATTTGCATAACCGAGCGGGAGAACACGGACAGGGGGAGACGCAGGGTGGATGGAAAGTGGATGCGGAACGGAAGCCTAGCGGATGGAAGCGATGGGAGCGGATAGCACATCCGCAGGCTTCCTTGGTGGGCCTCAGCCAAAGCGGACGCGGAACAGATGAAGCGGATGCAGAGTCGATGGCACAGCGGATAAAGCGGGATGCACAGCGGAAGCCTAGCAGATGCACAGCGGGAAGCCTAACGGATGCCTGGCGTGTGAATTGCGGCATGCGGAGGCATGCAGCTGCGCAAGCCACGCGGAAATAAAGGGAAGCAGCTGCACGTGGCCAGCATTCGAGGAAGACCTGCTGAGGTTTACATCGAGTCCGTTGCCTGCCCTGCCTGCATGCCTGCCTGAAGCCTTCCTGCCAGCCTTCCTGCCAGCCTGGCCTCAAGCCTCCTGGCCAGCCTCCCTGCCAGACTTCTCTCTGCCTGCCTGCCAGCCTTGCTGCCAGCCTGGCCTTCCAGCCTCCCTCCAGCCAGTCTGCTGCCAGCCTTGGTCCTGCCTGCTGCCAGGCTTCCTGCCAGCCTTGGTGCCAGCCTTCCTGCGAGGCCTGTGGCCTTGCCTGCCTGCCAGCCTTTCATGCCTGGCTGCCTAGCCCAGGCTTCCTGCCAGCCCTTGGTGCCAGCCTCCTGCCAGCCTTGGTGCCTGCCAGCCTCCCTGCCAGCCTTCCTGCAGCCAAAAGCCCCAGCCAACCATGGGGAAGAAGCGAAAGTCTCCAGCAACCTGCCGCCATCCCTGGCAAGAGGACAGGCCACCCTCCCACCCCCCAGATCCAGCAGGAACCTGCTCCACCCAGTCCAGGCTGCTCCTCCACCCCAGGTGATGTCCCTCCCATTCCCAAGCTTCCCACAGACCCCTCAAAACCGACCAGGGCTACGGCTACCAGGAGGTCCAGGCAGCACAGGACAGCAGAACCTTCCAGTCAGGCACAAGTCAATCAGCGACACCGTTGCCACTGGTTCCACTGATGCACTGATGCCAGCCACACCAATGATGCCACGATGACAGCGATCCACCCACACACGATGCCAACCCACGGCCAGTCCTTACCCAGCTGGCCAGACTAGACAGCCCCACTACACTACTCCCTTCCTCCACCCCACAAGCCAAGCCGGCCTCAGTACATCTGTCATCATTTACTGGGCTGACACCCCATGGGCATGTAGGAAGGAACCTCTCAGCATCACGGGGCGAGCCAGCTGTCTGGAGACCTTTCTCAATACACCGTCACCTGTTGTTCCTGCTCAGGCCAGCACCCCAGTGGTGCATTCAGACCAGCACTCCAGCACCACCCGACCTCCACAGCACCTGGGCCCTTTTACCCTGAGACTGGGCACACCTCCGAGTGACAGTAAAGAGTGCCAGAGTCTGGGTAGCTGGCTACCTGTAGGGAGTTTATTTGGACACTTGACTTGGGTCATTTTTGTTTTACAGCATTGTTGTCACAGTAAGTTTATCTTTGATTCACACCTTGCTCATTTCTTTTTTTTTAATAAAGGTCAATGGCTGGAAACTCTTTAGAAAATGGTTTTAAGCTCTTTGGCATGCTTGTGGGATGGGTTATAGATCAAAGCAGTTGGGATGGGCAGGGATACCTGTGGATGGGTAAAGCTGTGCGGGATGGGTAAATAGCTGTTGGGGATAGATAGCAGCCTCCAGTGCAAAAGCATAGTGGGACTACGTATGGTCCACCCTTCCTGGTGCCACACCTATGGGCCTTTTTATTAAATCCATAATAATGGTACATCATCCACATGTAACACAACACAACTCTTTTAAACGCCCTGTTCATTGTAGAGCCCACCCAACATACATGGACCAATCTCATCCGTTGTGATGAGACAGGCTGAAGAAGCCACGCCCCATTAATTTCATTTATCATCCTGTCTTGCCACTCCACTGCTCCAGCTGGGGAGTTGCACAACAGTGTCTCAGGAGGTTGCGCTGCTTCTTCCCTTCATGTGAGGCTCTGTTGGGGCCTTGCACATCCTGAGTGTCTTTCAGGTTTCGCCCTTGCCTCCATTCCCCAGGCTCCATATCCACATTGCCTTGTTGGAGGTCCATGAAGCCTGTTCTGCAAGACCGGGTAGCGCAGTGCGCATGAGATTGTGCAGGATGCAGCAAGCTTCCACGATCTCTCCTCACGTCTCTGGCGATGCTGCATGGTGGTGAGAAGTAGCTGGAACCTGGTTGGCCAGGATGCCAAAGGCATTCTCCACCACCCGCCTTGCCCTGGACAAGCCTGTAGTTGAAGATCCTCTCTTCACAGGTGAGGTGTTCTTGAAGTGCAGGACTTCATGAGGTAGGTTCTGAGGGAGAAGTCGTCATCCCCCACGATGAAGTAGGCACATCTTGCGTTGTCATTGGGCACGGTGGTCTGGATCTGGGAAGCCCATGATGAGGTTGCGTTCCAGCCCTCCTTGAGGTCAACTGGCGTTGTATACCTGGGCATCTGAAGATGAGCCGTTGCCTGAAGGCATTCGATGTACATGAACTTGTAGTCAGCATCGACCATGGCAAAGAGGACATGCTTGAAGAAGCCCTTGTAGTTGAAATAAGTGGAGCCCGACTTGGGTGGTGCTTTGCAGGCCACGTGCTTCCATCTATGGCTCCAATGGTGTGTGGGAAGTTCCACCTCATGATTGACATGACTGGAGGTGTGGAAGAGGAAGAGTTCAGTATGAAGGCTGCAGAGAGTCTTCACAGCTGGTCTGCTGGTCTAAAGTAGAGTGCAGACGGAGTTGCCCGTCTTTTTATAGGCAGATAGGTGTCCCTTTGCATCCTCTAGGCATCCTCTAGGCATCCTCTAGGGCATCCGTGTAGACAATCCTTAATATCCGAGATAGGTCCCTCTGCGAACGTTTTTTCCATTTTAAATGCTTTGTTTCCGCTTGGCATCCGTTCTGCACGCGTTCTTCGTCCGTTCCACTTCCTCCCTGCGTCCGAGCAGATGCGAGTTGCGCGGATGCGCAGCGGATGCCTAGCGGATATAGCGGATGCATAACAGATGCAGAACGGATATGTAGTGGATGCATAATGGACGAATTGGATACATTTTCCGCGCAAATGTTTTGGGCAGCTCAAAACTTTTTGAGCGGATGAAACGTCAATAGACGGATGCTGGACGGATGGAGAGGAAGCAAAACGGAGGCATTGAGTACATCACGTTAACCAACGGATGACAAGCTTTTTTGTCCGTTTTACATCCTCTTTGCATCCATTGTTGCAGTGTGACAAGGGCTTAAGATGCTAGTTTGTTTTCTAGACAAACTAGAAAAGCTTGCATTTTCTCGTTACAGTATATGTACAATATGGGGAATGTGTTTTGTTTCAAGCATGAGATAATAGCAGTGGTGGGCTGCTAGGTTGTTGGCGGGGTTCGGGTGAACCCCTAGCTGTGATCTATGGCTGGGCCCACCCACCCACCCTTGTGCTATGTTTTCCCTAAATAACTAATTTTTCCCCAGCCCAGGCTGCCCAGGTGAGTTCCGCACCATCCTGCTATACTCACCGGAACTACCTGAGTCGATTAGCTGCCTATTTGAAGCTGTGTTTCAGCTCCAAAGCATGCACGCTCATGACCAGGGAACCCCTTGCCAACAAAAGTGCAGTCCACCTCTGGATAAAAGTACCCAATGCACAGAATGTATGTGAACAGGACGAAAATTCAGTACTGTATACCACCTTTCTCAAAGATTGGAAGATTGGGAAGATGAGAAACATGTGCGATAACAATTCCACTAATTTTCTCTTGCAGGAAATTTGCTTTTGGTTTAGAAAAGATCGTAAGAGACCACTACACATATTTCTTGTCAGTTTATTCATTTGCTTTTGGTTTAGAAATAGAACTTTGCAAATCTAAGATCTTACATCAAAGCAAAATTAACTGTTTATTCTGTTCCTAGGTGGCATCCTGTTAATAAAAACATGGCTTTTGATCTTGTAGGCTTGTAGGCACAATAACCCACTTAGAGAGGGCTGTAAAGTACTGTGAAGCGGTATATAAGTCCAAGTGCTTAAGAATGTTGATTCCAATGATTCCTGTGGATCTCTGATATTCTCAGAATCGATCATTCTTGTAATTATGTTACACAAAAGGCTTAATTTTTTTTCTAATATTAATATTAGAAGCATTGTAATTGGGATCAGGTGTGTGTAAATTAGAATTGGGTGGCAGACTAATTGTTATTAATGAATTTCTCTGCAATAAAACTTTACATAATGAGATGCATAATTAAAACATTAATGACCAGGAAGATTAGTTCAATTTTATTCCACTTAGACTGCATTTGTAGCCTTAGGTGAAACCTGCTGTTTCTAAAAAGTTGTCATTCATGGTGTTTGTTTTGCAAAGAATCTTTACAAAAGTTGTTAGGGGTAGTTTTCTGTCATTTTTCTTGTAACCAAATAGGACCGTGGTCCAACACACTCCCCCTCCCAAGCATTGTTTAACTATAACTTTTCATTCTAAAATTAGATTATCTGCAATTTCAAGTTCTTTCTGTTCTATATGCAAGTGGTTGAATCCTAGGCTACTGTTCTGATTGGTCTAGATAAGTAAGAAGTGGATTGGTTCACTAGGAACCAATCCAGAGAGCTGCTGAAAGGCGGCAATTTTAAAGAAATGCCATAGGCTGAAAGCAAGCAGGCCNCTATTCTGACTACTGTTTGAATAAAACCTTTTGTTGTTGGAACCCGGTCTACCTCATGTGTTTTCAAACAAAACACTTTCACTGGTGACTTGTCGGCCTATTTCTGAGCAAGTGCTTACCACTGTTATAGAGGGCGGTAAACACTCAGATTCAGAAATTATCCAGATGACAGCTTGGTGGAGCAGAGGGAAGATGCAAACTGAAGCACAATAGGCTCTGGCATTCTGCCTCAGCTTCAGAGGTGGTATTCAGCAGGTTCTGACTAGTTCTGGAGAACCAGTAGCAGAAATTTTGAATAGTTTGGAGAACCGGCAAATGTCACCTCTGACTGGAGATTTTACAGTATCCTTCCCCTGCCATGCTCACCAAGCCACGCCCACAGAACCGGTAATAAAAATTTTTTGAATCCCACCACTGCTCAACTCCACCAATCTGTCACTTGGACTAAAAGAGAAATCAGACAGAACAGCTCCAGGAAATGCCTAATCTCTAAAAGGAAATGATAGAGAATTGCTGTGGCCAGCAGCACTTGAAGCAATGTGTCATTGGAGTAGGTAATTTGGGACCTCTTCAAAGGAGTGAGCACAAAAAGAGAAAGTGCAGCAATACAAAACCTCTTGTCAGCAGATGCAGCGGAAAAACTGTAACATATTCATCTGGAACAGAACCAGCAGCAAAAGAATGGCTGAAGCCAACTCTCTTTCATGATATAAATTGAACTTTTATGCAGCACAGGACTTCATAACTCTTTGTGAACCTCAGCAGGCTAAGAAGGAAAGTCTTTTTCCTTTCTTTAAATCAAAACAAATTTCAAAAGGTTGCTAAATTCATTGAAAAACCCAGGTCTAGAACTCTTTCAAAACACACTAAATCCATATAAACAACTGAGTAAGTTTTGACATGCATTTCAGAAAGTGCCAGTCAAGCATCACAACAGCAAAAGCCTCTGTGGAAGCCAGATGTTCACTTCCTCCTGTATGCCAAGTGGCCATAGAAGACCCATGCTCAGCATCCAAGAGAAGAGGGAAGGTACTTGTAATATTCTCAAACCTCTGCTTTGAGCTGGCGAATTCTAGCCCTTGTGCATTGTTGTCTATACTGTCAATGGGGCTATCAGAGATCATCTGTATAGCCAGACATGTGACAAGGGATAGGGAAAATGCTAGCACTGGAACAACTTAACACAAATCTCAGATTTCCTCTGCCATAGGTTAGGAATCAGATGAAGAGGTTCTGTCCTTTAAAACGGAAAACATCTTTGTGCTATGCTTAGCAGGATATAAGAGTAAGCCCATAGTCCTTGTATTTTTTAGTATTTTGCTTCCTGGTTATGTGAAAATCTTGAGCTTTGTTTAAAACTAACAATATTTTGTTGCATTACTCTCTGGACCTTGATTGCCTAGGCCTGTGGCTGCCTAATAATTCTCCTGTGAGTGCCATTTCTAATATTGATCCCGAGCTGTTTGATGGTTCTGTGATACTTCAAGGACAGAACATTTTCTCCTTCTTTCCAGAACATGCCTCTCTGCAAGGATAACTATTCAAGTCAACAAAATGAAGTTGGCAAGAATAGTAGGTCTGGTTCTCTTTGCATTTCCCAGTTTCTTCCCACTCTCTCAAGGACACTGTTGCATCATATGTTGAGGAAATTGTGAATCTCAGCAGGTCCTCTTTGTCTAGTTTCTTCATTTGGTTGAAGACAATAATGTAGAAATAGTAAAAGGTTTTTTTTTAAGTGCTGTGGAATTGCTGGATGCCACTATATTGTTACTGAAAATCTTGCTATGTTGATAGTTGTAAAAAAAAACCACACCAAGCTTTTCAGTTACACTAACTTTTATTTAGGGGTGGGTTTCTACTGGTCCTGTCCACCTCTGTAGAGCCGGTAGCTCTGAAGAGCAGCAGACTGCTGGTTAGAACTGGTTCTATGTCTGCTGATGTTTTTGCCCACCCACCTACCTGGGGTCTTACCTGACCTTTATTTCCTGATTTTTTTCAACTTCAGCTGCTGTGCAAGGCACAGCTGCAGTTAAAAAAACAGGAAAAAATTGCTTTTTGAAAGGCTGCTTCTCTGCATGCAGCATGCTGATGATGATTTACAGGCACGTGCCAGCAGCATACAGGGAAGCACATTGTAAATCACTGAACCTTGTAAATGACCGAACTGGTAGTTAACCCTGTCGGATCCCACCCCTGCCTTTATGCACGACTATATTTTCATTGAAATTATCAACATATCATGCAAAGCCAGGCATGCTAGAATAAGAAAGGCAGAATCTGAAATCTTGACTTCATTTGATTTTCTAAGAACTAGTGTGATTGTATTAGAATGGAGAGGGTCAGATCCTGAGTGCTTATTGCTCTCCTCACATGGAAGAAATACAGGAATACTGGAGAGATTATAACCGCAAAAAAATTGAGATTTGGTATGTCACTGGAGGCACATTACACTAGCCTTGGGAAGTTTTCACTGTCTCTTGAGCAAACTTCAGAATGCTGATTTAATAAAATAATCTCTTATGTGTTTGGATCTCAGAGTGATTTAATGTCCTGTCAGTTGTAATATTGAATTACAATTTCTAATTGCCTTTGTTTTTAATAGATTGCTTACAAATGTGCTGAACAAGTATTTGTAACTCCTTGGGCCTACAAATATAGTCATTCATCTTGGATTAGCACTTGGCTGTAGTGATGACAATGACCTCCTTTCATGGGGATTAGATATGTTAAGGGTAATATTTACTGGATCCAATCTGGGTCTAGCCTGAAAGCTCTGAAGACAAAACCTCTGGTCCCAGAGACCAACCCAGATTGGATCCTACAATAGTATCCTGGGACATGGATATTTGCCTTCATTCACAATATTTACTGTGAAACCTTCACAGAGAAACCATATCTTTACAAGGTCTCCATGTTACTTGATAGTCTTCCAAGAAGCATCTGCTTTATTTTTGGGAAGATTAAGATGTTGGGCAGGATGAAGCTTTCAGATGCTTTATGTAAAATCCTCAATAAATATGAATGAAAAAAGAAATTATCAAATTCAAATGGGGCAAGTTTTTAACAGTGACACAAAGGCAGAACTAATGGTGAGGGATACTGAGAAAATTAATTTAGTTTAGCATCACTGGGAGGTTCACTGATTCCCCACATTCATATAATTTAAGCCTGAACATGTTCCCAACTGTTATGAGCATGTTTTTCATTGATTAACCATAGCTTTTGTAGTTTGGAATGATATTATTGGACCAAATTCTAATTTGTTGCAACATATTATGTTACACTGCAGTTGGATTCTTTCATGCTTTTTCCTCTCAAAAATAATCTCTAGCTATTTATCAACCCTCCCCCTCCATTTATAGTTTATTGGTTGTATCTCAACTCTAGTGGAAACCAATGTGATGCAGAAGATAGATCTGGCTTTGAAGGATCATGCTGCTTCAGCAGAAAAAAAAAGCAATGGTACTTTTATTCAGTCTCTGCAGTACATAACATATAGTTGAATATAGATGAGAGAGAATGATATATTTTAGACAAGCATAGAAGTTGAATCAATGAATCTGACACATAGCAAGATTCCCTTATATGTTGTGCCAACTAGAGTTGCTTGCATGACTGGTTGTTTGAGAATCTGAAAAATTGGGATGTCAGCTTTCTTCCTGACAACTACATAATTTTCACTTCTTCGCTAAACTCAATTAGAGCTACAGCTATGGATGGGGGAAGGCCCAGAGGCATATTACTACCAATAATAGAATTTGGAGTCCAATAATTATAGAATGAAGGCTAGACTACTTCTTCCATCTTCTTTGAAGTAACAAAAAGTGGTAGAAGTGGCTATTCAATGACAATTATAGGCAGTATTGCCAACATATGCTTTGAGAAGCAAATTCAATTTCTCATATGACTTAAGACTGCAATATACTTGGACTTCTCTCACATATAAATTAACTCCACAGGTAATGAAGCTTGAACCTTGGCTGGAGATGGTAAAAAAAAAGAGTATTTTAAGGAAACTTGAATATCATATTTAACTACGTAACTATCTAGAACATAGGATGTTTCTCTTGTAAAATTGAGTTTGAGCAAGTTATCCCTTATCCAACATGTTGTTGAATCCAGGAATTAATTAGCACTTCTAGAAACTGAGATGACAAAAAAGAAAGAAAAAAAGCTGTGTTTCATTAGCCATACTAATAATACTTCAGATCCCCAGATGATTTCCCTGAATACTAAATTCCCTAACAGCATCAAGAGAAAACAGTGTAGTTTTATTTAGAGAAGATAAAGGTCCTTTGGGTCAGGGATGGGGTTTAGGAAGGACAAGATGGAAACTCCTGGAGACCAATTGTTCACTTCCATACGTGGATTTCCTATAAGTCACTTAAGAAGTGAAAATAAAAGCAGGAATAGAACATCAAAAAGAGATGGAGTGGAATGATTTACCAACTTACAGTTTATGGAGATGTTCCCTTGGTTAATGGCACCAAAAATGTGAAAGAATTCATTCCTTACACTGAATGTTACCTAAGATATAGCTATGGTATATAACCATGCACTTTTATACCTGGGGAAGGTATAACCTTACAAAATCAATGAAGCCAAATCTATAGACATAAAAAGGAGGTCCAAGTGATCTCTTGCCAATCATTCTTTCTGAAGCGAACATGTGCTAAAACTCAAGTCCTTTCAAGAAGATAACAAGTAACTGGATTGCTAGGCTGACCGTAGTAATTTTATATACACGTAGTTCAGTGGTGGGATTCAAATTTTTTTACTTCCGGTTCTGTGGGCATGGCTTAGTGGGCGTGGCAGGGGAAGGATACTGTAAAATCTCCAGTCAGAGGTGTTATTTGCCGGTTCTCCAAACTACTCAAAATTTCCGCTACCAGTTGTCTAGAACTGGTCAGAACCTGCTGAATACCATATCTGATGTAGTTGTTGTCTTCTCTTATTGTTCTTTTTTCCCAGTAAATACATTTTTATTGATTTAGCTTCATTGATTTTGCAGGGGAGTTTCTCCCGAGAACTTTCCTGATGTGCGGGATTGCATGATTACATAGCCCTTGTGTTTCAGAACTGGCACTAGCAACTTAAGATTATTAAGTTCTGCTTTTCTGGACTTTGGGCAGGAAAATCCAAAACACTTGTTTTTCTGTTTTTGTGGAGTTGGGTTAAAAGAACAAATCCTGGGTATGATCTCCATCTAAGTAGAATAGGAGTTTTCAGGACTGCCTGGCAGTTGCCTGTCATAAGGTCTTCTAGGAAGGATTTGAACTATCTCCCTCCTGGGGTCCTTGATTTACAACCATTCTAGTAGCAACCATACAATGGCATTGAAAAAAGTGACTTACTATCTATCCTCTCATTTATGACTGTCATAGAAACCCCATAGTTATGTGGCCCTCATTCGGGGGCTTGGCAACTGGCATGTATTTATGATGATTATAGTGTCCTGGAGTGACCTGATCGCTATTTGCAACCTTCCCGCCCAGCTACTGACGAGCAAAGTCAATGGGAGAAGATGGATTTGCTTAACCATTCTATGATTCACTTAATAACTGCAGTGATTCGCTTAATAACAGCAGCAAAAAGATTGTAAAATTGGGCAGGACTCATTTAATAACCACCTTGCTTAGTAATGGAAATTGTGGTCTGTTTGGGAAGATCAAAAAAGGCCATTGCCCCCCAAAAGGACAATGCTTTATCCCCAGAGGTGGCATGCAAAGCTCTCTCTCTGGGCATGCGAGCCGTTGCCCCAGCTCAGCTCCACTGCGTACACGCCTCCCACTGGCCAGCTGGTCTTTGGGTCTCTGCTGCGCATGTTCAAGGGGTGGCACACACGGAGGTCATGCATGCATGCTTGGGGTGGGGTGCACATGCAGGGATCGTGCACGCATGTGTGTGGGACAGGGCACATGCATAGGGATCATGTGCACTTGCACTGGGGTTACAGGGGGTCACACATGCATGCATGGGGTTGGGGTGCATGTGTGGGTGGCATGTGCATATTACATTTTGGGGATGTGCGCATGCGCTTTGGGCACTGACTGCTGAAAAGGTTAGCCATCACTGCTCTATGCTTAGCAAATCCAAAATTATTTAGAGGCTAAGAATAACTAAAAAAGCAACAACAACAAAATGAGTCATCAGTCTTCAACTTCTAAGGTAATTCATCGTTTATAAAATGTGATTAGATGAAGCTTAGAATTAGAGGAGACAAGGGTGTTGGTTTCATTTGCATGTTTCATTTTCATTTCCTTTGTTAGCTGCCAAGGGCTACATGGACAAAACAAGGATGCAATGAAATTATAGCAGAAATGGGACTACGGTAAACTGAATTTGGGGGTCTTTTCCATTCATATGCTCTATAGCAGGAGTGTCATTCAATTTCATGGAGTGCCACATCAGGATTGTGTTTGGCCCTGGGGGGCAGAGGAGCATGGCTGGGGTGGGTGTGGCTAGCTTAATGTCACTCATGTCAGGGGCATCTGTGGTGGCCTGAGCACTCTGCCAGTGAAAACAAGCTCCTGAACTATATTTTCAGCTGCAACAGCTTCCTGCAACCCTCCGCCAGTGAGAATGGAGCTTGCAGCAGCCACCAGCAGGCCTCACAAGCTCCGTTTTCACTGGCAGAGGCAATGCGGGCCGGTCCTTTGCCGTTTCTAGGGTGGTCCACAGGCCACATCTAAGCACCCCGTAGGTGGGATCCCTGCTCTACATATATATATTTAAATTAATAGGTATGTTAAGCCTCCTTGCCAGAAATTGACAGACAATGACAGCACTAGTTTTAGCATTTGGTCTCAAATTGTGGTAGCTATTTTGAACAACCAAGAATTGAGAGGATGCACAAGGAAGTTACTGATCTCTGAACTGGAGGCAACATATTTACGCTTTGCTTTCCTCTCTATTCTACCTATTTTATTGTCTGCCATAAGAGGAGAGAAGCTATTCATTGCCAAGCTACATTTCCCACAATTTGTGCTGGTCTCAATTTGAGGTACATAATTGTATTGGCAAGGAATACAAGGCAAATTAAAATGAATCTCATCTTTTTACGAGAACTAATTGACTTCCTCTTCATCTTTTATTTAGTTGAAATAGGCATGAAATACTATCATATTTGGATAGTAAGGGCAAAACAACAACAATAACCTCCACACACTTAGGTGTATACTATGAAGCCTTGCAATAAAATTTTCTTGAGTAACCTTGGATTAAAATAAAGGCAGACAATACTATTATGAAGGCAGAAACTTAGAGCTGATATTTAGTATTTGACTCATCAACATGAGCAGGGGAAGCTTCCAAACACAACAGGACTAGTTGTACTCTTAGCATTAGTCCCACTCGATTTCAAAGTATCAGCCTCACTAGGAAACCAGATTAGGAAATCAACTCCATAGGAAGGCTATTGACACTGGCCATAATAATAAAATCTTGCTAGTCTGATTATATTGTTCTTCCTCCTCCTTATGATTCAGTGAATTAGAGAGATGTCTGGATGTTGTGGGCTTACAAAATGCTTTACCCCTTGTCACCTTGGCAACAGGACCCTGCATATCTCTGTCAAGGTCATCTTCCTTCCTCTCTACACAGGGTCTGCTAGTTTTGCATTATGCTTGCCTAGTTCACACAAGAAGCCATCAATGAGTGATATAATAATTTGTTTGCTTATTTTTCAGCTGGCTTGTTGCAAGTTTGATGCTGGTAACAATACAGATAACCTACAAAATTTTAAAACAATACACATTAATTACAGGAGCTGTTGGAAGATTGATGAGTCTATCAGTTCTGAGATAAAATTCAGATGATTGCTAAATGACAGTGAAGTTTATGCATCTCTTTGTTGCTACATAGCAGGCATCTGAATCTGGTAGTCCTATTTAATCCCTGATCTGAAAGGGATCCACTGTTGCCCTTCAGTAAGCCTGAAAATATTACTTTATTTCCATGTTGATTGTTCTACATTTCTCTAATATAGGGAATGAAATGATTCAAGACAAATATGAACAGTGGCTTTTGTAAGTTTTCTTGGTATGACATTTTTTCACTCCTTATCTTTCAAGACCTCGCAGAACTGGATTGTATTGCTTATGTAACTCATCATAGCATATCTAGAAGATTAAGAATTTGGAAGAAATGGTACCAAAACTGGAACCAAACAAAAATGAAAGTTATGGGGGATATTTTTGAAGAACCTGCTCTGCTTCTTTGGGCATTGGAAGTTTTCATTTTTCCTCATTTTGGTCTGCTTTAAAACAATTAATTTATAACTGACTGTGGTAATAATTTGAAAGGAAAGAAGAATATTACCTGCCAGGTCATGCAACTAGTTGCACTGGCTGCTTATTCATTTCCAGACTCAGATCAAAGAGAAAGAACCAGCTTTTAAAGTCCTGAATGGGGTAGGTTGTATCAGTCCTTCATGATAGACTAGGAAATGGAACTCATGCAGGTCAGTGCTACTTTTATTATCAATATATGTAACACCATTGCTCTGGAGGCTGCATCGTCAACTTTAAAGCTCTTCATGGCTTTGGACTGACTTACCTGAGGGAGAATCTTTTCCAAGTTGTTTCTTGCTGGAATGGTATAAGGCAGGGGTCGCCAACCTTTTGGACCTTAGGGACCACCAAACTCATAATTTTAAATCCCAGGGACCACTAATATGAATTTTGACTGATGGTGGCTTGCTGGACGTTTGGTGGAGAGAGAAGAGAGAGAAAGCAGAGAGAGAGAGGGAGGGAGGAGGGAGGGAAGGAGAGCAGATCTGATCTAACTTCGGAGGCTGGTGGTGATGTTTTTCTTCTCTCCCCCTTCTTTCTTTCCTCTATTCCTTTCTCTCTCTTCTCATTCTCTCTCTCTTCCTTCTCTCTCTCTCACTGACACACACCACACACACACACACACACACACACCTCATATATATATACACACACACACACACACACACTCCAAGCACAGCCACATTCCTAACATGTTTTTCAGCTCCATTTTCTCAGGGGGTGGGGGAGAGAGAGGAAGAATGGGTAAAATCCTGCGATCCAAATAAAGAACGACCGACTGGTAGGAAACCGGGGTGGGAGATTTTCCTGCAGACTTTTTTTGGGGATTTTCCCTGGGTCTCTGCACAGAAAAAACAGAAGTAAGTAGAGATCCTGGGAATCCCCCAAAATAAGTCTGCAAGGAAAATTCCCCACCCGCGTTTTCCTCTACGATCGAATCATTCCTTTATTGGGATTGCAGGATAGCATCTCCAGCTCCATTCTCAGGGGAGTAAGACAGAGACAGAGGTTTTTGCTTCATGCAATAAAGCAGCAGAAGCAGCAGAAGTCTTTCTTTTCTCTCCCCCAAATTCCCACCAGAAATGGCGAGCCTCTTGGAGTAGGATGCCCTGCAGGTCCCATAAGACTTCATTTTCTGGCAGTTTGGAGGAGAGAAAGACTTTTGCTTTTCCTTGTGTCCAGCCAAAAGCAGGAAGAACAGAAGCAGAAGAAAGCAGCCCGGTGTCAGCGGGCGCAGTGGGGCAAGTTCCCCTGCCCTTTCTCCCCTTACCAACTACCTTGTGTTGTTTGCAATGCAAAGCAATACAACGCCTTGTGTTCCTTGGTCGCCATGTCGCGACGCGCTACATGGCTGTAAATAATTGCTTTGGGGGGGTGCTTTGGGGGGGTGCTTTGGGGGTGACATTTCTTTGCGGACCATCAAAATTTTCTCACAGACCACCAACGGTCCCTGACCACTGATATAAGGTCCCTTCCAACTTTGTTATTTTATTTTTACCATCCAATCTGGTCCAGCAGGATGAGCATGCCTCAGATCTCATCAGCCAAGGATTGTTAGCTTATAAGTATCAAGTGATGTGCCTTCTCTTCTGTAGCCTCAACCCTCTGGAATATTCTCCTTACAGAGATTAGGATATGCAGACCTGGCCTGCTGGACTTTCAGAAGGCCTTGAAAATTTGGCTGTGTGCCCAGACCTTGTGTCCCAAGCATATGAAGAGCCCCCTTTCCTGCTTCAGTTATGGTTATATTGACATCGTTCAATGATAGTATTTCTTGGCTAATAATTGCATTTATTTTCCTTTTTTGTATCATCTGAATGGTTTTTATGATTTTTATGATTGTTCAGTGTCCGAAGTCACTGTTTTGAAGTCGATGGCTATGCAAACTGTAAAATAAGTAAATACATAAGATTTCAGGAAATATGACTTCAGCAACAGAGTGATCAATGTCTGGAATACTCTACCTGATTCTGTGGTTTCTTCCCCAAACTCCAAAAACTTCAACCTTAGACTTTCTACTATTGATCTCACCCTTTTCCTAAGAGGTCTGTAGGGGGCGTGCATAAGTGCACCAACGTGCCTATCTATTGTTTCCTACCTACCTGTCCTATTGTTTTTTTTTCTTATATGTATCCAGGTATTCATAACTATGTTTTTACTTATACCTATTATCTTGTAAGCAATTGACAAACCAAAATAAAATAAAGCCCATGTCACGAGCCCAAAAAGGGTGATTCTATGTCACCTCTGGAACGGATGCAAACATGAAGGATGTAAAAAACGGAAGGAACACACTTGCCAATCCGTTGGTTGAGAAGGGCTGCGATTGCATTTCCGTTCTGTACTCCATCTCCGCATCTGTTTTTGCGAATACTCTCTATCTAGTTCAACCAGAACTAGCCACTGTCTCCTACCT
>BHFT01058340.1:0-24474 GCA_004320025.1 Laticauda laticaudata
TTATGACAAATCACAGCTTGAACTATCTTGCTTTGCATGTAATGAGTCTATCTCATATATTAGTTTTACCTTTTAACTTGCAATACTAAAATAAATGAACTTTTGGACGATATTCTAATTTTTTGAGTTTCACCTGTACATAAAAACAGAAAATATCTGGGCACTTCACACCATGATATAAACTGTTTCAACTTCTCTCCTCAGGATGCTGCTATAGGGCACTGCATACTAAAACAGCTGGACACAGGGACAGTTCTTTCCCTAATCCTCACAGTATTGTCTTATTTCTAAGTATATTCACTCATTTTGTACGGCTATATTATTATCCTTCTCATCTTCTATTACCCCCTCTTATTGGTATTATTATCATGATTGTCTATGGAAATTTTCAGTCATCCAGGTGGTCCCAAAAGTGCTTTTGGGTGCTTTTTTGGTCCCAAAGGTGCTTTTTTCAAGAGGCAACTGGACTTTCTGGTTTTTCTTTGAAACCATTTTGCTTCTCATCCAAGAAGAAAAACTTTCAGAAGCTTTTTCAATGAGAAACAAAGTGCCTTTAAAAAAAAATACAGAAAGTCCAGTTGCACCTCTGGGACAATGTTACTCTATTGTATTGCATGTATACTGAGAGTTTCTGCACCAGAGACAAATTCCTTCTGTATATAATCACACTTGGCCCAATCAAGTCTCCTCCCTTCCCTTCCTCTCCTTTCCCCTCCCCATCCCATCCCATCCCATCCTATCAAAACAAAAGGTTGGTGCTAGATAATGCTAGAAATCTAATTGCTCCAATTGCTCCTTTCCAAAAGTGGTTGTTTAGAGGCTTCAGTGAACCTTATGAACAGTGCATAAAATGACTTTTCACTCCCAGTAACACGACTGTTACTGTTCAATATAATACTAGTCAATACATTTCATTCTTTTACTTAATCCTCCTTTAAATCTATTCATTGCACCTTTTCTAGGAAAAAAATCTTAGAAATTTGCTATGTTCTGTCTGAAAAATGTAGTTGGAAATATATATAGTCCAAAATGAGTTCCCAATTTCACTAACCCTTAATTTTACTATTAAGGGGGGGTGAGTAATAAATTATACTCACATATTTTATTTACTTATCATTTTATAAACTGCTATCGAATTCCTGAATGATATTTTTCTTCCCGGATGAACAAACTCCAAAGGTTTATCCTTCCGAATTTTCAGCTCATCGTCAATAACAGAAGTTCTATACCAACTTACAGATGTTAATGTAGATTTGTTTATAAATCTGCCTTTTAACAGTTGGTTCAGAGGTGGTATTCAGCAGGTCCTGACCAGAACTGGTAGTGGAAATCTGGCAAATCCAACCTCTGACTGGCCCTGCCCCCATCTATTCTCTGCCTCCCAAGTCCCAGCTCATTGGCTGGGTCTTCTTTGGTTGCCCTGTACAGGAGAACAAAGCTGGAAAGCAGGTTAATGGGTGAAGGAGGGAATGGGATTTTGCAGTAACCTTCCCCTGTCATACCCAGCAAGCCACGCCTACAGAACCACTAGTAAAAATATTTGAATCCCACCACTGAGTTGGTTGTTTCCTAATATTTGACTTAACACTTGGAAAGTATCTCTTAAGGCAGGGATTCCCAACCTCTGGAACTATACCTGGTACCGTTTACTCTGTACTGGTACTGGTCCATGGCCTGTTAGGATCCTAACATGAACTGTTAGGAACCAAGCCTCACAAGCAATAGGTGAGCCAGCAAAGCTTCACCTGCACATCCGTGAGATCTAGGTTGCGTGCAAAATTCCCACACCCCAGTCCATGGAGGACAATTTTTCTTCCAAAATGGGTCCCTGGTACCAGAAAGATTGTGGACCGCTCGCTTGCAGGATGACATACCCAGGACTACCTGCAGCTTTAGTGCAGTCATCACTGCAGAGGTAAATGAAATGAACACTTGTAGCAATTCCAGTATTTTTAACATATTCTGTTAACAGAATAGAATTCTAATTCTAATTTAACAGAATAACACAAAATATAAAACTATTTTTTTTTTAATTAGGCAAGATGGTGAAGCTCCAGAATGGATCCTTTCTCAAGGAAGCCAGAAAGCTTTCTTCATAAAGCAACGTTGCTATTTCAGACTGTAGTTTCATAACAGTACAAAATAGCCTCGGAGAAATGTATCAGAAATGTGTTGGTGTTAATATGTCTCCAACAATTGCATTAAAGGTTGTGCGAGGTGGGTTTCAAAAAAGGGGAGATTTCTTTGGAACAAAGGTAGAAATAAACCCTGTTATTAAAACTCACCACAAGCAGAGTGACATCCTGAAGAAGAAATACTGCTGTTTGGAGGCTTTAGCAACAGCTCTTAAAGGGAGAAAATATTCATTAGGAAAAGAGCAAAGTGATGGATGAATTTACTGTACAGGCTGGACAGGAGGATGTTGGCTGGCACACAGGATATTGATCCACAAATGGAGGGAGGGGATTTGTATAGCAACAGAAAAAGCTTCTAGGGATTCAAGGGCTTCCTAGCTTGCAATTCTTCTCAAGCCCAAGGGAGCTTTCTGTCACCGTGACAGAAGATGCAGACCAGCTGAGCTCTAGCGCTCTCAAGAACAGACCAGTTGGGCTGTTTCTCTGCAGAGCAGACGCTTCCACACACACAGGAGGAAGAAGAACAGTGATTTCAGCACTTGCAAGCCTTACTTGGCAGACGCTCAGGCTGCAATCCCACATAATTGAGACTAAAATAAGTTCCATTTAAATGCCCAACTCTTACTTACTTCAGAGCAAGACGTATTAGGGTTGGAAGTGATCATGAGGGTCTTGATCTCAGGTCATCTTCACTGCTTTTCTGTCCTCCTCTCCTCTCTCGAGTTCTCGCAACATAATTGGCTGTCCTATTTTGATTTAGCTTGCTGGGTGCAGTGAGTGACTTGCTGCAATGGAAACATTGCATGTGTGTGAAATTACAGTACATACATCCTCTAGATACCTTCACTCTCCAAGCAAAAAGAAATAAACAGACTTCTTATATGAACAAACCTTTCTTGCAGCTTAGTTTATGCTTGCTTGTTCAACATCCCTTTATATTATTCATTATCCTTATTGTAAGCTGAATGGGCATAGAATTACCACTTTGGAAAGCTATATTCAAGAATATGTTCTAGATCTCATTGAATGTACCATTCTTAATGTAATTATCAAAAAGGGAGAGAGGGTCAAGTAATGATTCTATTGTTATCTTCGAAATTCAATTTATTCCTCAAGCTGTCTTCATGTACTGAAGCAGCTCTCTTTTGGGTAGGAGGTTTTCACGTATTTATTTTGTTTTATATTAATTGGTTGCATAAATCTTAAGTGCTTCTATATTTGAATAACTACTCTACTGCCAAGACTTTCATTTATAGGACTGTTTAGAAATCTGTACTGCATTTAACTGTTAATATTACTGTGTAGCATAGCAAATATTATGAATATATTTTGTTACATTAATTTAGCTAGTTTAGCATATAAAATGTTGTTTTTATGGAATGTCTCTTCTTTTTTTACATATAACAATTTTATCTACCCCTCTGTCAAACTTTTTTTTTCCTTTTTTTGGTGACTTCAGATCAGGTTAATTCCTGGGGGCTGCCTGGAAAAATTTCTGTAGTTTTCTTGGCAAGATTTTGGAAGTAGCTTACCATTGCCGGATTCCTAGGGCTGAGAAAGAGTGACTGGCTCAAAGCCATCCAGCTGGATTTGTGCCTAGGACAGGACTAGAACTCAGGGTCTTAGTTTTTAGCCAGTGTTTTAACCACCACATCCAGCTGGTTCTCATCAGAAGATCGCTACAGATAGTCCTCAACTTATGAACAAAATTGAGCCCAAAGTTTCTGTTGTTAAATGTTAAAAGAATTTTGCCCCATTTTATGACCTTTTTTGCCATAGTTGTTAAGTGAATCGCTGCAGTTGTTAAGCTAGTAACATGGTTGTTAAGTGAATCTGGCTTCCCAATTGACTTTCTTGTCAGATCGCAAAAGAGGATCACATGACCCTAGGACGCTGCATCCGTCATAAATATGAATCTGTTGCCAAAGTCTGAATTTTGATCACATGCTCATGGAGATGCTGCAACAGTTATAAGTGTGAAAAACAGTCATAAGTCACTTTTTTCAGTGTTGTATCTTCAAATAGTCACTATATGAACTGTTGTAAGTCGAGGACTACCTGTATTATTTAATTTGTTCCTAAAGGATCCAGAACAGAGATGAACAGCAAAAATCTTGGTGAATAATTTAGAATAAAAAAGGCATACCCAACTGGACCTTAAAACATTTCTGAACATTTTCCCCAGTCTGGGGAAATGGGTAATATGATGGGAAAAGAGATTCAGAATTCAGAATAATTCTGAATAGTGTATTTGTAATATATTGGTAAAGCTGGCGTTATAGTGACTTCATCTGAATGAAATATTGGGGTTGTGGTAAAATGCTGAATTCAAGGACAAGACAAGATCACGTCTAGAGTTGGGATGATCAGAGAACAGATTCCTGACAGTCCGGTACAGGATCTGTCTATTATATCCTATCCTGAAATGCGGGAAAGTCACTCCATCTCAAAACGGATTTATTTGTGCTGGAAAAGGTGTCACACAGAACAATAAAAATGGCCCAAAGGTTGTCATGCTGCAGGAGGAAAAAAAATGTATCATATTCTGACCTTGCTTTAAAAGAAGATTGCATTGGTAAAAAAAATAAACAAAAAGCCCATACAAACGTGGGGAAAAGAGAGGAGTTTTCTTTCTATTCTTTATAATATTTCCTTTATATTCATTCCTTTATATTGCGACCGTGGTTTGTAAGCCAGCTCCGGTCGGGATCAAGACAAAACGGGGCGACGTGTTTCTTTCACCTGGAGATGAGGTACTTTCTCGAGAGTCTCGCTGTCATATGACCTGACAAACCGAGTTCGTCATGGTGCTGATTTCTTCAGATTCCGACTTCACGAGAGAAAAGCCATAAACTTAGGATCTTTTCTTCCCAAAGATGGGAATGTTTCGATTGTAGGGCCGGGGGGTGGGGGGGGGGTGTGGCGGGGGGCGGGCGGACCACTGTGGAAAGTGAGAACGAACGTCCGCCTCCTCGTTTTTTTTGTTTTTTTTTTTTTGAAATCGCTTTCTGGCATGCGCAGCAGAACAATCGCCATGAGCTCGGGAACTCCGCATTTCCCGTGGTGCAAGGAGAAGGCGCACATGCCAAAATGCCGGCGGCGGCGGCGGGGAGGGCTGCGCGTTCTCGTGCGGTTGATGGCGGTGCGTGGACGCGCGGCGGTAGTTAGCTAGCCAGCTAGCAACTGGCTTCTCGCTGTGGACTCGGCCCGGCTGCGGAAGTTCTCGTTGAATCGCGGAGCAGACGCTGGAGTGCTTGGGTGGAGATGAGTTTGGGGGGCCGCCCGCCGAAACGGAGAACCAGAAGTGAGGCGCGCCTACTCCCGCTAATTTAACCTTTAGGCAGCGAAGCGAGCGGACGGGGGAAGCAGGGACACTTCCAGTCGCGCCGGTGCTTCTGCCGCCGCCGCCGCCGCCGCCGCCGAGCTTCCTCCCTCCCTCCTTCCCTCCCTCCCTTCGCCCGCCCTAAACAAAGGAGCCGCCGGGTCCTAGCGCCGTGGAAGTTCTTGCTCGAGGAATGCTTCTTTTTGCAAAACCAGGTTTCCCGAAATCTCCCGAATTCCGAGAATGGATTCCACTGTCGAGCCTGATGTCATTGGAGGACATGCTGTGATCCTCTTGGGGCCGATCCGAATCTTTGTTCTCGGTCGTTGCCACACATGCCACAAGGGTTAGGTTCGGTGGCTCTGTCCTTTGCTTTGATCCCCCGCCTGACACGGGGCGGCTGTCGTGAGTATACGAGACAGGTGTCCTAAGGGGGGCTGAAAACTAGATGGCTGGTTTTTGACTCCCCAGTTATGGATGAAACTATGTACATTCCCGCGAGGATCTTTGTGCCCTGCTTTAATTTTCCCCGGTTCGGCTGAGAATTCATTCCTCTTGATTATTCTTTTGGCAACCACTTTTTCGACTTTCTCCAAAATAGCCTCCCGTGCTCTGATATGCTCCTGTGGCACTGACAAGCCGCAAAATACCTTGCTGTTCTTGAATTCTCACCTGGGTCATTCGAGACTTGCTGTTTGTTTTTTTCACTAAATGTTCACATTGGCTCCTTAAATTCAGCCAGCTAATATTTTGCATTGATTTGATTGTTTAAATCCCCGTAGGGTTGCTTCTCAACCAGTTCTTTTAAAGTGTTTTCAGAAATCTGTGTTGGCTTTACCTCCAGCAGTGCTGCTTCTCCTCTCCCAAGTTATTCCATTTTATTCAGATCTTTGCCTTGGCCACTGAAACTGGTCCCCGCCCATCCATCTGTTTCGCATTCCTTGCAGCTTCCTTCTATCTTCTACACTAGCAAGCTTCTTTTGCTCTGTTGACTTGGCCACTAAATTATCATCCACTAGAATTTCCTTCCCTTTGCCTTTCCTCTCTCACCAACCGGGATCCCTGATGTCCTGATTCAGTGTCTCTATGCTCCTCCCCCTTCATACTGTTGTGTCCTTTGCTCTGCTCGCCTTCCCTTGTCAGAGGGGCAGGTTGAAAGTATATTGACATGGTGGGTGGGTTGTCTTGGCCTCTGGTGATTTTTGTCCTTGAAATCATTTGGGAGCATTGCCTTTAGTCTCTTTGACTTTCTCAAGTGCAACCTGACAGTAGACTCCAGAAGGAGCGGTGAGAATCTTGTGGAGCTGTCCCTGGTGATGCTTTTTATATTTGAGCCTTCTCCCTTCCCCCTCCATTATCTTGATAAGAGTTAGTGCCCTGGTATAATTCCTGATCTACTTCCAGATCCGGCAGAGAGTTGGTACAATGGCTCCTGTATTTTCAGGGATTTAGAAGCAAGTTATAAATTTCCCTTGCTCACAGCTGTCCATCGAAGTGCTAATACTTATTTAGCATCCACCTTTTGCCCCAATCCTATGTGTGTGTGTGTGTGTGTGTGTGTGTGTGTGTGTGTATATATTATATATAATATATATAATATATATAATATATAATATATATATATATATATATAAATAATTTTCTTCTGTTTTGATGCATTTTAACAGGTACATCTTGTCTTGTGAATGCATCAGGTGGAGTAAAATCTATTAGATACAGAGTATTAGATCTTGGTTAAAATCAGGAGTCTGGTCCTGATGACCATCTCTAAGATACATTCACATTACTAATTTGAAGTCACACCTTTGATTTTGACCTGCATTGCTGGACACCTGCGGGCATTTCATAAATGTCTCTATAAGTGCAAAGAGGTTCCCAGATGGAAAGTAGGAGAAGAATTATTAATTCTAAATTCATTCATTTCATTTCTCATATACATGTGGAAACCGGATATGACACCACATTATTAGGTCAACTACATGCACAGTGGTGTAAGAAAAATGTTTCCACTGTAATAAAACCATAATATTCTGGTTTACAACATGAAAGCACTGTAATTTAGCATCAGCAAAATTTTGATTCCATGAGCTAAAATCCAGCAGCATTTATTTACCTTGAAATTTGGGGATTCCATTTTGAAGTCCATCTTAAGACATTTATTTTTGAAGCTGGGTTTGACTGCTAGGAGAACAGAGCTACTGATCCTAAAAAGTGCATAGATCAGATACACATATTATTGTTTCATGTGATACAAGCATATCTCTTTCATAGTCATATTTTATATATGTGCTTGTTGAATACTGGTGGATGATGGCTATTTGAAAGCTAAATGAAAAAGAAAAGGATTTTCAAATGAAGTCTTACCACAGGAGTTGATCAAATCATGTTCTTATCCTATGGCCACCTTGTTATAATTTCAAAGCCTCCATGGGTGGAGCTGTATGCTTGTCACTGTCTTCCACACACCTCTTGATTTATATAGATTGGCAGAGCAATTCTGCTGAAACAGCAGGCAGTGAAGTCTGAGATTCAGCAAGTCCACTACTATAAGCTCGCAGAAGCTGAAGAACATCTGCTGTATTAGCAGAGGTGATTCTTAGGAACCCTTATTGTCTTGGCAACTTCAAGAACTGTTATGGATTATTGCTGTTATTAAATTAACTCCTTATCTTTGGTAAAGCTCAGGGTGACCTTGGGCAAACCAGCCTTACCTTTTGCATAGGGTTGTTACGAAGGTAAAAAAAAAAAAAGACAATCTTTGCACAGTCCTCTGCTCAAGCTCAATTGGAGGCAAGGTGGCATACAAATGTAATAATTTTCATCAAGAAATCAATTTCATATACTTTTGAAGGGGAGAGGATTAATTTAAAAAAATCTATTGAACCGCAAATGTAATAGAGACATAGTGTTTATCTGCTTGCAGATGGATCTCTTCAGTACAATACGAGGACATAATGTAATGTAGCAGAGTGCTACATAGCAAGTTTGAGAAGGTGTGATGTGTAAGTGAGATGGAAGTTCCTCTTGCTACTTATTTGTCTTGAAATATGTTGTCAGCCTATTCAACCTACCTGCATAATCATATATACTCTAGTAAGCTTTACTATATAGTATGAACTAATTCTAATTGAGCATGCTTTGATTGAACTTTAAGGGGTAGAAAGTATCCATTTTAATGTATCTGGATGCCATTTTCTTAGCATTGATAGATAATGTATCTTAAGTAGCTTTAATTTTGGCCTGATGGAAACAATTGTTTTTAAAATTTGTCTAGTGTCCGATCTGGAAGAAAACAGTAGGAATGGGAGAAAGAAGATTGATGCAATGACCCTCATTAAAGAAGGTAAGAAGACATCAAACTTTCTGGTGAAACATGCATTGTAAAAACCTTTGCTCTACAAAGGTCAAAATCAAATCTGCATTTGTAAATGCTCTGTAAAAAGAAATGGATGAATATTGCTATAAGTATTATATACTCCAGTGTCTGGAATGGTAATTACTGCATTTTCACACAGCAGGTGATCCTTAACTTAGCCTATATAGATGTCTCAATTCTGCAAACAGAAGGCTGTGGTTTTGCTTGCCCATGGAGCAGTAACATGTCCATAACTTTGAGTGACAGCCACAATAGGGTTTGCTGCATTATGACAACCAACTCTAATTTCTCCATGACACAAGATTTGTGGGGAAGGGAAGAGTTGGAATGAATAGAATAAATCCTGGGCAAATGCTTTGACACATCATGGATGGCAGCAGTGGTAAAAGTGTCCTATTCCATAATTATACTCTTGTATTTCAGAGAAGGTTGATGTTTTGCCCATTTAAAAAATGATGGATTTTTCCTAATTATGGCATAACTTAGGATAAAAAGGAGGAATAATTCCTACAACTTTTTGGAAATCAATATACTATTGTATTGAAGATATATCTTCCTTGATATCTGCATCAGTTTGTAGATTTTTGTCTTGAATCTTCCCACCTTGCCTCTGCAGACCTTCTATTGACCAAACAGTTAATATGTCCTTTCCAGAGGTTTGAGATAACAGAAACTATTCAGATTCTATGGCCAGTTTTTTTTTTTAATTTTCAAAATCTCTNCAGATTCTATGGCCAGGTTTTTTTTTTAAATTTTCAAAATCTCTTTTGTGATGGTTTCATCTCTATGATTTCTAATAAGTTGAAGTTGCATGAGCCCCAAGCAAAAGCCACTGACTTCCCACCATATTTTGCCTAAAGATTATTTGTCCGTAGTTTCCCTCATATTCATATTATATGAGCATTTCTTAAAACGAACTAAAATAGACTTTTATAGAGACTCCAGATGACTCATGCAAATGAGTCAAGGCTGCAGGGAGGGACTCAATATGTTCTCAGACTGTTCTTTTCTGACCTCAAATACCAATCATACTTTGTCCATCAATATTTTAGCCAGAGCATTCCAAATACATGCTATTAAATAAAAACTATGCTAGAACCCATGCTAGAATAGATAAAATCAAGTCCAACTCACCCAAGTCCAGTCTCTGTTAATATCAATAGTTAGAAAAAAATATGCCCTGAGTCACCAACTGCCTGTACTTTGCCAAGGGATCAGACAACTTCCTCTATCTTGTGTGTCTGTGTATACATGTGTTTCTAAAGAAGTCCTGTTCTTTATTAGAGTAGAGAAGGCTACAGATCCAGATTGAAGTCCTACTAGGAGGTAAGAACATGGACATCAGCAATGACATCAGGAACTGAAATCATTTTTCCAGATCAGATTGTTCATACCCCAAACTCTTCCTGCAGCCCCTTCTGTTTCTCTAGCAGACCTTTGGAAATGTGAATTACATTGGACACCCAAGCCAGAATGTTCAGATGAACCTCTGCTGTGCTTTTGTCTGACTTTTGCAATCACTTTGAACCAGCCAAGCCCTTGGATAGTCTGCAATTAGTTGGGCCTTGTCCCTCCCTCCCTCTTTGGCAGCTTTCCTCTCTTTCCTGCCCTGCTGCCCTAGGTCTTTTCATTGCTTTCTAGCCTGTCTGTGACTCTTTGTTTTACATTTCTGCTACCCCAGCTGTGCTAGGAGGTGGGGCTGCTTGCTGCCAACGTTACAGAGCCTAGGACAGCATGTGAGAACCCCCTTTGCCAGATGATAGCCATTTGTTCTGTCACCTTTTTGTTTTTTTTAACATGTGCAGCCACATTAGCAGGGAGAGGCAATCTCCAGACTAGCTCTGGAGGCCACATCACTCAGTGGCAGTTTTCTAAATAGAATAGTCACTTGCAAAAATATCAACCGAATAACATACAAAATAATTGCATGCAGACTGGAATGCCTAGTTTCGTCCAGCATTAGACCTGTCTTTTTTCAACCCAATGCCCTCCACATACATTTGCTTTCAAGTCCCATTATCATTGGCTGGTATTAGGATATCATAAGAATTGTAGTCAAAACTGAGGGGTGATGAGTTGGAAAATATCACTTTAAGGTACTGATTATGTAGTCCAGGAGTGTCAAACTCGCATCGTCACGACATCATCACGTGACGTATCTTGACTTTTTTTCCCCTTTGCTAAACTGGGTGTGGGCATGGCCAGTGCGTGACGCATCCAGCCTGCGGGCTGCGAGTTTGACAGCCCTGGTATAGCCTTTCCAGTAAGAACTAGGTGCTTCTTTTGCTAAATAACAGAGTATAGGCTTGCTATTCAGCTCTTGCAACTCCTGCTGTTGTGAGACAACTAGCCAGTTACAGTAAAGAGCATTTGGCTAGCTGGACCAATGGCCTGACTTGGTATAAACAACCACTGATTGTAACTGAACAATGTTCCTTGCAAGCACTGGCTGTTCCATCTTGCACTCATACAAAGAATCCAGGAAATGCTAGTAGTGTATAAAATAATTGTGACAAAAATACAACTTCTTCTCAGCTGTGTGTCTCACTCTCTATTCTTTTAAGTAGAGAGAGAGAGAGAGAGAGAGAGACAGAGAGAGGGACAGAGAGAGAGATTCTGTGGTTTTCCAGGTGTTGCTGAATTGCCACTTCTTATAGCTTCCCCGGTGAGCTCAGTGCTGTGGGGTGTTAATAGTTGTAGCTCAGCTGCACACAGAGTCCCAGGTTCTCCTGACTTAATCGCTGCTTTCAAGATAGGCTGGGCTTATCATTTTTTGCTCATAGGTTTGCTTAAGTGTTTCTTAGGTTGCAAAATTGACAGGGTGACATGAGTGTGCTTTTCCCTGAGTGTGCTCTCATAGCTTGCATCTCTTGTCCTTTCAGACATGTCTATCTTTGGTCATTGCCCGGCTCATGATGAGTTCTACCTGGTGGTGTGTAACCACTGTGGCCAAGTGGTCAAACCTCAAGCCTTTCAGAAGCACTGCGGTAAGCTAGGCAGCCAACATGTCAATTGAATGTCTATAGTCTCTCAGGAATTGCTTGGGAGTACTGCTACCTGGGGGCTGAGGTGAAGATGGTGGTGCCAAAAAGGCCCTCTTTTTGTTTCATTTCTACAAATCAGGGAAGCTCCCCTTCCCTAGGATTGCTTCTCAGTGAGCAAGGAGACTGCTGGTCAGGTAGTAGTCAAGAAACAAAGGATACGTTCTGATCATGATAGGGTCATTCCCAAGATGACATTTTGCTACTTACACCCCAAGATTGGGAGGCAGCTAGAAAATGGCCAAAGCTGCATGTCTGCATAACTTCTGCAATATATGTATGAGAGATATATGAATAATTATGTGCATCTAACTGAACCATCCTTTTAATGGCAAAAGACACTATTTGCTAGAATACCCTTGCTTGAGTTGTACATCTGGCTGACCCTTTTCTGTCCAATGCTTTGCAAGTGGTATTATAGCTCTTCTCCTTCCCAGCTGGTATAGCTGCCTCCTACCAAATTCTAATTTGTAGAGATAAAATTATGTTTGGCCATTTTTTAGCTGTTTTTCCTTTTGTGATCTCAAAATTCAGCTAAGGAAATTAAATGTAAGAAATTGCATTTAGCAAACATCTGTTAATTATTTACCTTCATCTCAAATTTCTACCTTTATCCAGAGCTGGACTGTTGCCTGGAGGGAGATGAGAGGAAGTAGTTATTTCGTGAGGATTATCAAAATCTCTTTGCTCACTACCAAAATCTGTTCTGAGTTGGAGCAAGCCAAGCGAAGGGTCTAAATTTGAAGCCCTTTGGCAATTTGGCAAGTTGTAATTTAGCCTGTTGGCAAATAAGAGGCAAATGGGTGAATGGAATGACAGAAGTATCCAGAACGTGAGCAGAAGTTACATGTTGCAGAATCCTTGCTGAAGCAGGATAGGTTGATTCTGCTCAGTGTTTCAATGCACAACCACATATATCACTTCAAATTATATGATGGAAGAAATATACCATTTTTATTTCTGTCATGTATTTATACCCTAGACCAGTGGTGGCTAACCTTTTTCGGCTCCCGTGCCAATAATTGTGCATGTGCTCGCTTGCGCATGCCCAGAAGGCAATGCTCCCCCACACCTCCTACTCATGCATGCGCGACCTCCCTCACGCACATCACATCCCTGCACATGCTCACACATCTCCCACGCACCCCTCTGTGCATGCGCACCAGATACCCGATAATCAGCTGTTGGGCGGCGGCATGTGCACATGCACAGTGGGGCTTTTCTGGGTGACCTCTCTTGTGCCGGGGGAAATGGTTCTGCATGCCACTTCCAGCACGCGTGGCGAAGGTTCACCAACATGCCCTTAGGCTTTATGAATTGTGCCTAGAGGGGTAGAATAATCCTGTATATGTTGCTAGTGGCAGCCACACAAAGAAAACAGTATGATGTTTAGCTTCTGAGACCCATGGTTGTGTCTTTGTGGTGGGCTATGTACAGTTACTGAGTAATGTTCCCTAACAAATAGGCAAGAGAGAGAATAACCTCTTTTCTGTGTCACAGCTCTGTCAAAACTATACGGGACAAATTTGAAAAGGTGCACTTTGAGGGTTGCCGGCAAAAAGAGCCAACCTGGTGCAGGGGTTAAAAGCACCAGACTAAAAACCGGGAGACCATGAATTCTAGTCCTCCTGCTTTAGGATGAAGCTAGCTGGGTAACCTTGGAATTATCATTCTCTTTCTGCCCTGAAGAAAGAAGCAATAGTAACTCTCTTCTGGAAAAAATGCCAGGAAAACTGTGTGGATTTAACGATGTAATAATCAGAAATCAAGATTAGAAGTGACTTGTAGTAGTAGCAAAGAGTTATGCTAAGGAAAAGGGAGAGACTTTAAATGTGATTTGGTAAACTGGAGAGCTGTACAAATGTGCTTCTTAATTTTGGGGACTTAGTTCTAGATGCTGTCATGTACTTTTAGTTCTAAGGTTCTGGGTGAAATTGAAAGTTCAAATTTAATAACAACAGGTCTTTCCTCGGGAAGTATTGTATATACTTATAAAATCAAGTTTGCAGGTGTGGTTGTGAGTAGATGAGAAAAGGAAAGATCCACAATTTTGCAGTGAAAACTATTTAATGATTTTTGACTGGAATGAAATACAGAATTGCATAAAGCTCTCTCTGACTTAGTTGACCTGTTTTGATCCACGGGTTTAGTTTAGACTGGGAGGTAAGTGATCAGGCTAAAGTACCTTTTATAATTTTTTTACGCTGTTTGCATTATTTTTATCCCCAAGTAGCTTTAGGAGGAGAACGATATTTTTTTAATGGCTGATGAAAGAGATTGGGAATCATAACATATTTGTAGTAGAAGAATAGGGGCTAATTATGGAAAATATGCTTTTAAAAGGCCCTGGCTTACTGTTGTACCTATCCCACTACTTACCCAAGGCAGGCCTGCGATTTGCAATCTGAATGCTACCTTGCAGGCTCCTTCACTGGCTAGCTAAGCTTTCTGGCTAACAGCATTGTTATTCCCACATAGAGAGACGTCATGGACCTCTCGGCAAACTCTGTGGTCGGGTGCAACCTTCATCCAATTTGCAGAAGTGCCATGCAGTCAATGGGCGACCCATTGTTGGTGGCAGTCATGGATCCACCAAATCATGGAGGGAAAAATCCCAGAGCTTTTTAAATCAAACCCAGCATGTACCAGAGAAGACAGACAAGATGCCAAAGGACAACCTATGGTAAGAGGGTCTAGGGTTCTTTGTGAGTGATAAATCATTCTCTTTGAGACAATATCAGATCAGGCATACTTTGGAGAACACAATCCTAGCTATGTGTTGGTTGGTTGGTTGAAGTGTGGTAAGAAAGAGAGAAACAATCTCCTTCAAGATAATTATAAAAATTGAGCCCTACAGCTACAGAAAATGAATGAATGAACTTACAATATTTCCTGAGGTGACACAGGGAATCTGCAAGCACTTCTATGCTTCATGTATATTCTTGTTCTCTAAGGTTTATATTTCATGCAAACATAAGAGAAGATTTTTTTTCTTTGAAGATTTCTGTTCCAGTGATTGTGAACTCTTGATGCTTAGAACAACACTGCTTTGAGTGTAAAACTCTTCTGAAGTGCTCAAAAAAGCTTATTTTGCACTTGAAACAACTGTTTCACACCTGATTAGGATTGTTCTGAGATTGAAATGATCAAATAAAAAGGTTTTGCACACTCTTAGTTTGATTCACATTTAGGGTCCCATTTGCTACAGAACGTTCCAGAAAAGATGATTTTTAAAACACGGGCTTTATTTTTTAACTTTTTAACTTTCTTTTTTTATAGTGGATTGCAATTCCAGAGGCAATCAGAGCAATAAATAAACCCATATGTTAATGATGCAAAAAAGGAATATTATGTATTCCCTTTGTGCCATTTTGATATTTCTGTGATTTCTTTCTATTAAGTAATTAATTTTATTTATTTAATCACGAATGCTAATGGAAATATAACATGAAAAAAGCTAGTATGCAGCAGTTAAAAATGTATGGTCAAAACAATAATCCGTTTTCTGCAGTATAGATGGAAGCTTGTTCATTTATTTAATGATTAAGGTTGAATTCCATTAGCCAGATAACAGTGTTTGGATGTTTTTTTGAAGTCCGGTGAGAAAATATGATTGCTCCTTTGGGATAAGATGACCCCATTTTGGTTTCAGAGTGTATTTACTGAAATGGAGCATATTTACAAACAGGTGAGCTGTGATAGCAAATGTTTATTTAGTGTATTTAAAACAGAGTGTATTTACTAAAAGATGAAGTATGATGGCAAATGTTCTAAAATTGTTTTCTTGGCTTGGTCTTTTGATGGCTGAGAGTAATCTAGAAGACTGTGTTGCTAGGTGCTGGGATTATGTGTGAAGTTACCAACGTTGGTACTCCCAACATTTACAGACTCTTATTTTACCATCTGTGAAAGCTGAGCCCTATTTTCCTGTCTTTATTTCTTCTACTTTCTCCTGCATGCCTTCTCATGCAATGATTACATGCGTCTTTTTAAAATCCATAAATACAGTGCTACTACATGAGGAAGGTAACTTGGTGAATGAAGCTGCTGCAAGAGTTTGCTGATATGGAACTCCAACCATCATGAGGGTCTTTTACAAGGCCTTCAGGTTACTTTCTTTGGGAATTTAGATGAAATGTAATTCAGGAGATTGCGTATGACATCAACACCAAAACGTGTGCTCTTTTGTCCTCCAGCTTGTTTGTGCCTGTAGTAAACCTAGAGAAGATCTCCAGCTTTCCAAAGTCCGATGGAGATGGAATCAAGGCTCGCACTCTGCTTTCTGACACTGCCATTCCCAAACAGACTTCGGGTAACTCAAAAGAGGTTCTAGGCAAACCTTCCTCATTGGCGTCGACGAAAGAACTGACATCAGCCAAAGCTGGCAGCACCTCTGTAATCGCGATTGACACCTTGAACAGGAAACTGGAGAATGCTTCAGGTCTGAGTGAGAAAGAATCGGGTGTTGTAAAATCTCTGAAGAAAATATCTCGTGAGTCTTGCCTTTCTAATTGTGTAATCTTTTGGCTAGAGGCAATGTAATAAATAGTTAAACCATCAGGAATGATGACATAATAGGGTCTTTTTAATGAGTGGTATTATAAAAATGAAAATTGGTTTGGTAGCTGTATTTCCTAAGCAAAACATTTCCCATAAATCCATTCCTCATTTCATCTGTAAGGAAGAATGAGTTGCTACCGGGCTTCTAAGATGCCAGCTTAGATGCCTCTTTCCATGTATATTTATCACTTTGCTCACTTCATCTTTTGTCAAAAGAAAAAGGGTGTATGTCGTAACCACTTTGGAATTTTTGCAAAACCAGTGTACCTACTGTGCAAAACCAGTTTGTCCAGTTTAATTCCATGAGCTTAAGCATTTGTCCCAAAGATACCTGAGTGGATGGGAAGAGTGGGAAATCCTGCATGTATCATCTCATTTTTAAGCACTGGGATTACAGGATTACCTGGAGGATATGCAATGTAAGCTACTTAGCAGCCAGAGGAAGTTCCCCAACCCCCAAAGGATCTCTCTTTTCAGTTAATGCCATATGATCACAATTCTGGGCCAAGACAAATAGGATGTCACCTCAATGTCTACCCAAAAGGTATGATTCCATGTAGGCTGGCTGGTCCATAAAATAAAACAAATATCAGCAAGAAAATAAATATACAAATACAAAATGAGACATGTCATTCATTTGCATAAAAAATTGTATTTGATACAGCTCTGACAGCAAAAAGTGAATAATGGTTTTTGTTGTTGTTTTAAATAGAGGCAGTCCTTGATTTACAACAGTTCATTTAGTTACAATTCACAATTACAGTGGCACTGAAAAAGTGACTGATGACTGCTTTTCACACTTACAACTATTGCAGCACCCCTATGTCACGTGATCACAATTCAGACCCTTGGCCACTGACTCACGTGCATGACGGTTGCAGTGTTCCAGGGTCATGGGATCTTTTGCAACCTTTTGCCCCAAGCAAAGTCAATGGAGAAGCCAAATTCACTTAATAAGCCTGTTACTAACTTAAGAGCCACAGGGATTCATTTAACAAATGTGGCAAAATGGGACAAAAATCAGTTAACACCTTTCTCACTAAGTAACAGACATGTTGGGCTCAGTTGTGGTTATAAGTTGAGGACTACCAGTGGTACATTTTCAATAAGGGGGCTGCCTTAATAAATCAAATGGAATTGGGTCATTGGGAAGGGGTGACATGTCATTGGACCTGCAGAAATGTGACTCTTTGGCATCTAATTCTGTATTTGTTCCCACAGGGAAAGAATGTGACTTAAACCGCCAGTGTGGTGTGGTGAACCCTGAAACCAAGAAAGTTTGCACTCGGTTACTGACCTGCAAGGTAAGACACTGTGCAGTGTAAGCCTGCTTTCTGTAGTGATTGGAGAGATGAGAAGTGCAGGGTAGTGAATTGCCTTTATGACTGCCACTCTCATACTTATTGAAAGGATAGGTTTCTTCTTTTCTTGACCCTGTCCTCCTTTGTTTTTAATGGCAGTCTGGCCTGGGGATCTTTAGCAAGTGATCTTGCATCTCCGTGCAAATAACTTCTTTGTTTGCACATTGAGATGTGTCTTTGTATAGGTGCTATTGTGGCTTCCTTGGGAAATCTCATTGGAGTGCCAGCAGGGGATGTTCATGTGGGAAATTAAAAAAAAATCAAAATGATGGTTTCAACTATGGGATCAAAGCCCTTCCACTCTGTATGTGCATGCAGTGTTGATGCAGACATGCTTTGACTGTGTGCAGTAGTTGTGGTATTTGGACTGCAATTACTGATTTCGAGAAAATATATGATAAAGTGAATCAGCTTGAATGAATGTGGATATTTGTTCAATGTTTTTTGTGAAAATATGGAGTAGAAGATTGTTTCTGATGGTGATAAGAAAGGTATATGATGGAAAGAAAACACGTGTCAAAATAAATATTATGCTCGGAGAATGATTCAAAATAACTGGAGGTAAGATAAGGATACAGGACTTCTCTGGGTTGCTTCATGCATTTAGGGATAAATTTATAAGGAATGCTTGCAATGACATTAGAAGAGTGTTAGTTTGGGCGCATTAATATACATGTGTTTTTGTATGCAGATGATGCTATGTTAACTGAGAACAGAATAATTTGCAGTGAATGTTAGAGTGTATGATGCAGGGAGCAGCGTGAGTGTGGCAATTATGTTTGACAAGGAAATGGAGTGAATGATTTTAAGGTATACATAAATTGGGGGTTGGGAAACTAGAGGAAGTAGATGGATTTGTGACCTTGATAGGGTGTTTATTAAAGATGGGGAAATGGATTGAGAAATTTTAAGATGTCTAAATAATGATAGAAACATGGTGGGTGCTGTGTATTCTGTGTGAGGAATGAATGCTTTGTTGAAAGAAGGGAAGATGGCTGGGAATAAAAACATGCTTCTACTTGATTGGCTATATGAAAATGAGTGTTAGATATGTCAGGAGAAAGATATAAGAAAGGGTGTTTAAGAAGGGCATAGGATGAAACGAGAACACAACAGAGTTGAAAATGAATACATGCTGAGTTTGAAATAAATATGAAAGTCAGTAACTAGTCCAAAACATATGCACTGTGGTGGCTTGTTCACTTAGATAGAATGAAGGAAGATTGAATTGCAAATAATACATGAAGGACGAGCAAATAGATTCAGACGAAGGGGGAAAACTAAGAAAGTTCTGGCTGGAAAAGAGCCTCAAAAAAATGGTGAGAATGTATAGATCAAAACTGCGTATAGATGGTATATGGATATGGCGTAAGGAAAGATGTTTGCAATGATAGAAAGACAGGGAGATGTGTTATTAGTATAAACTAGATATGTGTTATGAGGGGCACTTGGTGCTCTTTGATCTTGCTTCTTTTCTTGCAGATGTTTCATTACCCATACTAGGTAACAGCATCAGTTCTAGTAAGGAGTGCATTTTACTTCAGTTTATATTCCAGTGGCTTGTCCTGTCAGTGTTGGTGGAGGTGGTTTTAGAGCTTCTTTGGTTGATAACATGACCATCCTAGACCAGCCAAGTCCAAAAATACCAGGGAATTTCTAGAAGCCTGGCACTCTGACAAATCATCCATCAGTAGACATATAAACATTAACAACATCTATAGACTATGTCAGTGGTGGGATTCAGATGTTTTTACTACTGGTTCTGTGGACGTGGCTTGGTGGGCATAGCAGGGGAAGGTTACTGCAAAATCCCATTCCCTCCCCACCCCACTAACCTGTTTTCCAGCTCCATTCTCCTGTGCAGCACAACAAAAGAAGACCCAGCCAATCAGCTGGGACTCAGGAGGCAGAGAATAGATTGGGACAGGGCCAGTCAGAGGTATTTGCCAGTTCTCTGAACTATTCAAAATTTCCGCTACCAATTCTCCTCTGGACTATGTAAAAGAGACTATCACCCAGTCCCAGCCCAAAAAAGGAACAAAAAGACCGAAGCTCCTCTCCACCAGCAATCAGTACCCAGGTCAGCATTGATTAACTCCAAGGTTAACATCAGACCAACAATCAAGTAAACAATAACCCAAGCAAAATACTGCCAAATAATCTTTTAAGTTCACCCCCACTAATACTGACAGGACAAGCTACTAGAATATAAACTAACAGGAAACTGCACTCCTTATTAGCACTGATGAAGTTACCTAGTATGGGTAATGAAATGTTTTCAAGAAAACAAGCAAGCTCAGAGAGCACCAAGGATCCCTCATGTCAACCCCAAGCTACAAATGTTCTCCTTTTATTCGATTTTGTTATGTATATGTTTAGTTATATTTTTCTTAGTTCACATTTCTTTGTCTTACTCTTGCTTATTCCGAACACAACACAATGTAACATAACATAGCAAAGCAAAGCAAAACACAACACAAAATAACATAACATAACATAACATAACATAACATAACATAACATAACATAACATAACATAACATAACATAACATAACATAACATAACATGAAACAAATAGGCACAAATAATATATCTCCTTAACATAGCTTTGGTTAAGTCTCTTTGTGAATAATATTACAGTATGTGCAACTGTATGTTATCAATTTTTCTCTGCTTTGTAACAATAAACCAGAGGATTTTTTTTCCAGCCAAACCTTTAACAAATCTTGTTTAATTTAGTATCTGTCAGAAGTCACATGCATTCCCAGCAAGTCTTAGATTCAGGTTAAGAACTCTTCCAAGATATGCTACTGAACTGTCATGTCTAATGTGACAGAAATGGAAAATTATTAAACGTACGGGGCAGTTAATGTTTAAATTGAATCACATTAAATTTGGTTTCGTCTTGGTTTTGATTCCAGTTTCAACCAATCCCTGGAGTATGATCTCCTGGGAGCCCAGTAACAGATCAGATGTGGTCCTCGCCCCAAGAAAAGATTGTCTACTCCCATATCAATAATGCTTTTCTAACCATAACTTCTGCTTCAGTGCCAGTCTCTCAAAGACTTGTTAAAATGTTCACTAGAAGCAGGGATCTCCAACCTTGGCCACTTTAAGACTTGTGGACTTCCAGAATTCCTCATCCAGCTTTGCTGAAGTCCACAAGTCTTAAAATGGCCAAGGTTGGAGACCCCTGCATTAGAGAAATGTCACACACTCTTTTCATAAGATTGTACCATTCATGGGGTTTAATGTAGGATGTTCCTTATTTGACAATGGCCTGTCATCATATCTTCTCTCTGAGCTTGCTTTTCTACCTGCCAGCTGATAAATCTAACTTATTTGATCTTGCCTGTGTTCCAGATCCATTCTGTACATCAGCGTCGAGAGGTGCAAGGCCGAACAAAGGACTTTGATGTGTTAGTGGCTGAACTGAAGGCCAGCACCAAGAAGGGCGAGTGTCCCAAAGATAAAAGTCCGGTGAGGAAAGACATAGCTACTGAACGGCTGTTGCAGGACTTCTCTTCCATGTCACAGACTTCTTTGGTTCTGACCAATGTTTCTACTTCTTCTTGTCACACGAAGCAACCATATTCCCACTGTGCACTTTCCAGGTAACACACAGTTGAGATGAGGGAGCAGATATGGTGGTATCCGCCATACTTTCTGGAAATTCAATTCTCAGGAAGCACAGCTCTTATCCTCTTTCTGCTGCTTTCAGGTCTGGGGTTTCTTCCGAGAGTGACCCTGATGATGTGCCTGTATCTTCTAGCGAAATTGACAACCGTCTCTACCGTTTCCCGGCATCGAAGAGCACGGGGCGGGTGACAAGTGAGGAGAGTGAGGAGGAGGCCACAGATGATTCCCACAAGTTAGATTGCCGTTATGCAACACGACGACCCCATCCCCAGGCAGTAAGGGACCGAGCGAGACCCGCCCTGCTCTTTCCTTTGTTGCTATGGGGCTTTGATGGGAAATACTTGGCAGATGTTAAAAGTGGAGATGTTAAAGTAGGAGAATGGAGTGCTTGTGAAGCTGTGGGATGGTTTTCTGATGCCTGGGTTCACATGTCACTCTTAAGTCATAATGTGATGTGTTTGTTTTTTGGCTTAAGGCAGTGGTGGCTAACCTCTTTGGGCTTCTGTGCCAAAAATTGCACATGCACCACTGTGCACGCACTTGTGTGCCAGCACCCAGAATGCAATGCGCGCTCCCTCCCCATGCCTCCTGCACATGCACGCACAATTCCCCACCACCACCCCCTTACCTGTGCTGTGCCTCACAGCTGATTTTTCGGCTGGTTTGAGGCCTTTTTCGGCCTCCCAGAGGCTTGAAAAAGCCTTTTGAAGGCTTTTCAGGCCAAATTCGGTATTACAGGAAGTGACAAAACGGGCCTACAATTCAGGCTGAGAAGCCTTGCAAAGGCTTTTTCCAAGCCTCTGGGAGGCCAAAAAAGGCCTCAAACCAACCCCAAAAAATTTAGCTGTGAGGCGCGTGCATGTGCAGTGAGGTAAGTTTGCCTGCAGCTGGCATGCCAGCACAAATGGCTCTGCGTGCCACTTGTGGCACATGTGCCATAGGTTCACCATCATGGGTTGAAGGTAATCTCTAAATCCAGACATGCTTGTTCAATAATGCTTAGCGTGATGTGTAAATTAAATCAATATGTCAAGCCCTTCGTCTACCTAGGCTAGTGTTTTGAAGGGCAAGAAGTAACTTCAAAGAAAAGGAAGTCCTCTTGGCTTTGAGATTAACAGTTCCTTTAATTCAGTCAACCAGATCTTGAATATTGGGGTGAACAAATGCAAAGCTTTTCTGCTCTACAGATAGTCCCCAACTTACAACAGTAGGCTTAGTGACTGTTCAAACATACAATGGCACTGAAAAAAGTGACTTTTGGCTGTTTTTCAAAGTTACGACCTTTCCAGCATCCCCATGATCATCTGATCAAAATTCAAATGCTTGACAACTAGTTCATACTTATGACCATGGCTGTGTGCCAAGGTCGTGTGATCCCCTTTTGCAACATTCTGACGAGCAAAGTCAATGGGGAAGCCAGATTCACTTAAAACCGGGTGACTAATTTATCAATTGCAGAAATTCATTCAACTACAGAGGCAAGAAAGAGTTGTAAAATGGGGTGAAATTCACACAACACATGTCTCACTTAGCAACAGAAATTTTGAGCTCAGTTGTGGTCGTAAGTCTGCCTGTACTCATGAAATGTGGGTTGAATCCACACAAAATTAATTGTTCTTAGGAATTAAGACAACAGAGGTGACTTAGTCTCCCTTTCTCATTAGCTGAAGAAATAGAGGATAGAATGAATAACTTTCTTGATATAAAGTGAGTACTGTTTTCACTGTAGAATTTGAGAGGGCGCTCTTTGCATGATTGTGAGTTTCTAACACTTCGATCCTTCCATTAATCCTCCCCCACCACAACAGTTCTGCACTTTTGGAAGCAGATTGATGAGCCCAGGTTGTTATGTGTTCAGTCGACGGTTGGATCGGTTCTGCTCTGCACTCAGTTCCATGCTGGAGAGACATCTTAGCTCGCACATGTGGAAGTAAGTTACCCAAGGACAATGCCAAACAAATTGGAGAAATAATTGGAATGTGCTTCTGCCTTTGCACAGTCATATACATGAATTTGGGCATGGCATGCAGTGGAAGAGAATTACGATGCCTTTCATCTATAAGAAGTCAGTCTTAAGTCATGATATCATCTTGCATATTTCTTAAAACAAATCCTGATTTATTTATTTACATAGTTTGTATCTCACCTAACAGACTCTGAGGACTGACATAAAATTGAATTCATAAATTTGTATTCTTAAACAAGATTTAGCAGCATCTATCAAGCACTAGAAATATTTAGAGACTGTAATGCACAAGAAGAAGAAGAAGAAATGGGGAAAATGTAAAAACAGCACAGACCCTACTTATTCCTGAAAATTCAATATCTCTACTTGTTCACTTCTTTTTAAAATTACTATTTTTTCTACCTAGTTATGGCTTAAAGACATATAACAGTTACAATGAAATAGGTTGGTAACAAAAAAAAACAGAACAAAACCACTTAACAATCTGTAACAAAGGAAGTTTTACAAAGGAAATTTTAAACAAAATTTAAAAAATAGCAATGGTAAAATGCTGCAAAGATTAAAAGGCAGCCAAAACAATTGTTCCAAAGCTGAGAAATTATCTTTACCTCGTGCTATCAAAAAAAGCCCAAGCAACAACAGAAGCTTGGTGCATTTTCATATAGAATGTTGTTCCACAAGCCATTCATCATTCATACAGAATGACAGTTTCACACTCTGTCAAATTTGTGAAAACTTGAGAGAGTTGTCATGTTTGAAGAGAGTTTTTCATTTTCATCCCAAGCAAGATTGGAATTGTTGTATTGTACAGTTTTGTATCTCTTTGACAGAAATGGCATCTGAGAATATAAAAGGATATCTGGATCCTTGGAAACAAATAGGGATCAGTTCAATATTTCTTGTGTTCCAATAGGTAGGCTCACCTTTACACATCATACACATGTTTGATAGGAGGTGGTTACATGTTTTTTAGCTTTTTTCCCTCTACGTCATCAGTCCCTCTAAGTCAGTGCCTGTAGAAATATTTGTTAAGTCTCTGCTGGTTGTTGTTCTTTTTTTTTGGGGGGGGGGGG
>BHFT01058341.1:0-10343 GCA_004320025.1 Laticauda laticaudata
CTTTGATACAGCACTTTGGGAACATCCAACTTCTTTTGCAATTACCTTTTGAGGCTTTCCCTCCTTATGGAGGATGGCAATGATGGTTTTCTGCACAACTGTCAGATCAACAGTCTTTTCCATAATTGTGATTCCTACTGAACCAGACTGAGAGACCATTTAAAGACTCAGGAACTCTTTGCAGGTATTCTGGCTTAATTAGCTGATTAATTAACCATCAAAATGGGACACTTTTCACAATATTTTAATTTTCTGAGATTGTGGATTTGGGGTTTTCATGAGCTGTAAGCCATAGTCATCTCAATTATGACACATCACAGCTTAAACTATCTTGCTTTGCTTGTAATGAGTCTATCTCATATATTTGGTTCACCTTTTAAGTTGTATTACTGAAATAAATGAAGTTTTGCACGATATTCTAACTTTTTGAGTTTCACCTGTAGTATGTGTTAAAACACCATGCAATAATGTTTTATATATAGTTAAATTTATATTCAAGTATAGTTAATTGAAAATGTTTTGAATAGGCACAATGTTTCCCCCATGAATTAAGGCAGGAGAAATATACAGTATCTTTGAATCATTTATTTACAATTCATCAACGATGGATTCTTTGTGAAAGGAAAAATCTATTTATTAGATAGAATTATCATGCCTATCTTATTTTATAAAAGCATGCTCATTCTTGCTCTAGAATGTATGTTTAAATTAATATGAAAATTTATTTAATAGTTAATTCATACAATTAATTCATTAATTATGAATCTGCAAATAATGTGAGGAGTTAGTTGGGCACAGGACAGTCATTAGAGAACAAAAATTAAGCATAAATGAAAGTAATTTCATTTTATACAACATATTGTACAACATATATTGGAATTTGTTGATAAATAGAAGGTTTGAATTGGTACTCTAGGTTTGAATTAGTACTCTTTTAAAGATCTTCATACTTACACAAGAGGATGGAGTGAGGAGATCTACTGATATAGGAGATGGCAGAGCTTTGGGGTGAAATCAAGAAAGGACTCAGCCTAGAATTGTTACATGTTTACAAATGCTCTGTATCTACTCTCATCTTGAATTCTGTTATTGATCAGATTCTTGTGTATAGGTTTGAGCAATAAATCTTCTAAACGAGAATGGATGTATGTTCATGATTTCACAATTCTTAATTCCTGACAGCCAAATCCCCAAAGTATTAAAAGGTTCAGATCATGATTGTCAAATTCTTGAGTTCATGGGACTGACTGTTTAGGTCTTTTTAAAAAAAAAAATCAATTTTCTTTATTTTCATTTTAAGCATTCTGCCTCTACATCTTTTGAAACTGTCTCCTTGTATATTAGCCACTGGTAAGCTAATTTTCAAGGTCACTGCTTGACCTTCAGGCCCCATGATTGGATTATCCTTGAAACAACTAGTTGCATTGTGTGTTTTATTCACATACCATGCTGCAATTTATTTAGCTGTTCAGGCAAATGCTCAATTGAAGATTGTTAAATCTTGATGTATTTAGCCAGAAAAACATGCACAAGTCTTGGCCTGATTCGTAATATCAATGTGGAGAGGCAAGCTTTCAGTGTCAAATTCAGCCATCACCACCTGCAGGCTGTGATCAAACCAAGAAAAGAGATTTGTTTCTATAGCTAGTGGCACAACATGTTATCTCAGTTTCCTGTTTATTAATTAAAATTACCCATGCAGCAAGTGTTGGCTTTCTTAATCAAGTGAAGATCCAATTCCTTCTATTATTTTGTGCCAACAGCTCTGGAAAATCTGTAAAAAAAATCTCAACATCAACTGTGCTTTAGAAAAAAATATTTTAATTGTTATTTAACCTTCTTTTTCTAAAGACTAAAAATTGAATATACCTTTTGATGATAGTTAAAAATGCTTTCTTCTCTGTCTTTCTCTTTAGCTCTGATATCCTTGTTTCTTTTATTTTTCTTCTTTGGGCTGTTAATCCAGAGTTACATTTTCTGAACATATTAGCAGCACTTTTCAAAATCCCCCAGCTCCATTTATTATATTTATGTACAACAAAGCCAATAAGCTCATTTTTAAAGTGTTAGCTAATGCATGTATTTTCAAACAACAGCATTTTATCTGCAATAAATCTTATTTCAAAGATGGTTATTGCTATCTCCACTTTCTAGTGCTTTCTGTTGTTTAAACCTTTAGCTGAATTTCTCAGTCAGTATTTGATTTTGAAGACCTTATCCATAATCTCAACATTCCATCAGCAATTCCTGCAATGGAATCTACAGTTGCACTGGAAAGTCTACACTCCTGTCTGTTCAACTTCTGTTCAACTTCTCTTGTGATATTCTTCTCCAGCCTTTCCTCCCCAAACAGCTTTAACATCAATTGCATCTCCTAAGAATCTAATTCAATGAAAAGAGTCTTGACTCTATTCCAAAATTCGCTTGTCTGTAGAAGTATCTTCTAACCTTCAATTCAGCTTTAGCAGTCAGGCAAATGGAGGCCATGCTTTCCTGTCAGACGGCAATTATGAAATGTATGTATGACAAGGAGAAACAGCAGAACGTGTCATCCAGTTAGAGGTGCTATACATGCTTGAAAGTTGTTTTGTCCATTGACCTGCTCTTTGGCTACATATATAGAAGGCTTCCAGAAACAGCATTTGTGATTATATTTACAAAATACAAACTTTTAAAATGTCAATGACTTCCAAATTTTCATTGTAAATATTATCAAGTTTTTTTCTCTGCATAACTTTATAGATTGGTTAATACTAATGAAGTCTATAACATAGATCTTCCACATGGTTAAAGGTGGACTAATTTGTGAATTTATTCTTATTGTTTTATTCCATTTGTCCAAACTTAAAGGTAATCGGGGGACTGATTGATTCTTAAGTTTCAAAGAGAGACAGAGATAAAAAATATTCTATGAAAAATAACCAATGAAAGAAGTAATAATTTAAAAAAAAACATTCAAAATCCATTATATAATTGTAAAGAACAGGTACATTTCCAGCCTAAGGACTAGTTATTTTAATTGTCAAAAGTAGATGACAGGATGAAATAATGAGTAAATACAGGGAGAAAGGGATTTGTGTCCAAACAGATAGGGGAATTAAGATAAATGTGAGGTGGGGGATGAGGGTTATAATTATACTAGATGTTTATATTTATTTAAAATATTTCTTTCCTACTTTTCTGCCATAAGGATACTCTCCATCCCTTAAGGCACCTCATTCTTTGCTTCTTGCAATGCTGGGTGCCCCACACACCTTGGATTGCTTCCAAGCCCACTGAGTCCTCCCTCCCTCCTCCTTCCTATCTTGTCATTGATCAGTTCACCTAACTCTTTATAGATCTCCTTTGCAATGAAGCCACTCTGCTGCATAGCATTCCTACACAGAGGCTGGGTGATGCCATCCCAGAAGCAGACTCTATTTTGGATCTAGCCATAATGAATTATGGCCACACTGGAATACCATCCTCTGTAGAGCAGGGGTGTCAAACTTACATCATCATGGTGGCATCATGTGACATCAGAACTTTTTTCCACTTCACTAAACCAGGTGTGGGTGTGGACAGCATCCAGCCCACAGGCCAGGATGCTATGGCATCCAACCCACAGGCCAGGTTGAGTCGAGGAAGGCTGGGGGTCAGATCAGCCAGTTCTCTTTCCCAGACCAAATCTCTGACTTATAATCATGCAGTGGATCTGCAGAAAAATTAAGTGATTGGTTCATATGGGGAAGAAGAAAAGGATATGGGACCTAGTGGAGTTGGAAGCAGGCCCAAAGCCTGTGGGGACCAAGAAAGGTTGGATGGAAGGGAAAAGATAGGGGAGGGCCATTGCAGCATCCCTGTGGTCAGTTGTAAGGCCAGGGCAGGACTTTTAAGTCCTTTCATTCAGCTCTGTTATAATTTTGAATGGTCACTGAACAAACAGCTATAAGTCGAGGACAATCTGTACAATTAAACCAATACAAGATGACAAACCATATGGAATGACATAGAAGTCTCACTTTTCTCCACCAAAGCCCTGGGGAAGGAGTGAAGATTCAGATCTTCATCGCTCTTCTAAACAGTAGAAGAGTGGAGGCCATCCAGATCTTGAGGGGGATCTTGTTTCAAAGGAAAGATGCTACTAAAGACAATCTTCACTTCCAGGGTCTTGGAACTTGGAGCACACAAACTCTGCAACATTACTATCAGTAGCAGGATACACTGCATTAGTGACAAATCATCACTTACAGTGTTATTTCTAGAAAAAATATCACAGCCGTCCTGCTCTTTTTGCCCTAACTACGGCAAAAAGAAAATGTGATCTCTGTGTTCCTTTTCGTAATGCTACTTTACTGCATGTTTTCTTAAAATGCTTTGTAAAATGAGATTAAGAAACCTGTCACCATCCTCAGTACAGTGCTCTCCTTTTCCCATCTCTTCCCTCTTTTTGTATCTCCTTCTACTTTGGAATTTAACATTTATTCAAACTTTTCCCCCAAGGTCGGAAGGAAGGAGATCATCACTAGGTCTCACTTTTTCTGGAGTACCTCCCCCCATTTTGCATTCATTTACGACCTCAGATGTGAGGATAATTATTCAGGACTTTTCCTGGAGGTTACCAATACCACCTATTCCTCGGCTTCTCCTATCTGAAAAATACATTCAGTTTAGTTCATGCACAAAGAAAGATGAGCCAGAGGTAAGTTCATCTCTTTAGCTTGGGGGGGGGGTAATGCCTTCAGTTGCTCTTCTCTCTAAACATTCCCAGTGATTGAATGTTTTTTCTCCTTTCTTTTGCATCTTGTCTATTCAGCTGCTAACTATTCTTTTTACTACCAGATAGCTAAATTCTGCACTTTTGTTCCCAGTACTCATTCAATTAAAAAAAAAATAGAAAAAAGTTTCAAAGAAATTCTCTTGGATGGCTTAGTATTCATACATTTCATTTTGTGATGAGGTAGACAATGTGTGTGTCTACCTTTTACTGCATAATCATCCCTCTATCAATCTGCAGTCACATTGGTCTTTTAGTTAAATACAAATGAAGGAACTAATGCTTTCCTGCACCTTTTGAGAGCTTTTCAAGAGCAGTTCTAGACTATCATTCACTAAGAGGGAGTCTTGTCCTAGAGAAAATATTATTTTATTTTTTTGTAGAAATTTAGTGAAGTTATCTGCCATTATATCATATACATCAGAGTAAAAGCCAATATTATCTCACTGGATACCACTACCCCATATCTCTCAATTATTGTTGCTGTATTTGTACATCCAAGGAGTGTTGACTTCTTATGATTATTTGGACTATTCCCAGCAGTTTTCTCAGCAAGGTTTCAGAAGTGGTTTTCCATTGCATCCTTCCACAGTTAAGATAGACTGACAGACTCAAATTCACCCTATTGGCCCTGTGCCTAAGACAGAATTAGAACTCACAGTTTCCTGATTTGTATCTGGGTGTCACTACAGCAAACTGGTTCTACACACACTCTAGATTTCAGGAATTTAAAGAGAAATTACCAGAACATAATACTTTTGACTACAGCAAACTGGTTAGTAGCCCTTCTGAGTGTACTTTACCCTGATAAAGCATGTCATTATGCACAGAAAGAGAAATAATACAAGAAAGAATGAGCAAGGCTGTATTTGCCAAATCCTGTTCTTTTCCCTTCAGGAATGATTGGATACCTATCTCTTTGTAAAGAAATAAGCACATCTAAGGGAAAATCAATGACACATAATTTCAAACATCAGGACCTGCTCAGAAACATCAACTGATTTTAGTCAAAATGCCTTACTTTTGATGCTATTGTTGTCATTAACAGATAGATAGATAGTTGGAAGGGACCTTGCAGGTCATCTACTCCAATCCCTCACCCAAGCGGAGACCCTACAGCCATTTCTGACAAATGGCCGTCCAAATCTCTGCGCTTGAAAGTCTCAAGTGATGAACGCTCCACAACTTCCGAGGGCAAAGCTGTGTGGTTATCTAGCTATTCCCCGCTTAGATGGGCACACTCATGATAGGAGCGAAAGGAGAAAGAAATGACAGAGACGAAGTTCCTCGGATAGTGTGCGGCAGAATGTCTGGGTACACGCTCTTTTTTATGCTCCATTCAAAAGGGGTGATTGGTTTATTCAGAGCCTACGTCAAGCCCCAGGTCAGACATGAATACACAGGATTTACAATAGTTCCTCAGATAGGGCAGATATCCAGGTCAGACAGGATCGCAAATTCTATTAATTCGATCAGGATATTCGCTGGCTACAAAGCTCGATGCAGAGCACAAACTAATTACAATGGTAAATAAAGCTATTTTACAGATTTTTAACTCTGTACCGTCGCCCTGCTAAAAGGTCACTGAGTGAGACAGAAGCTCAATGATTAACATGTGAATGATACAATGTGCAAATGCCTGACACGGATACATAGTTTGCAAATGATACACAGTTGCAAACATTAATGAATGATACATAGTTTACTACATTCCTCTGTGTTTATATTATTTATGACGAATCTTCTTCTTGGTCCAAGAAGACAGGACCTTTTTTTTCTGAAATGTTCATCATGCCCAGTCATCTAGTGCACGGAGATGGCGACCGTCAGCGTCACGGTTGTCCAAGGGAGCGGTAATCAGCCAATGACATTTTTTCGTCCGGTGTTAAGGACTTAACATGAGCTTGCAATAGACACAATTAACATTAGCAGTTATGGAAGATAATTGATTTTTCACAAAATTGCAAATATTTATTAAAACACACATGGTCTATAAACATATCAATATTAAATGATTATTAATGGGTCCTGCCAATGCAATTTAAAGGTTGTAAGCCATGGTGAAATAGAAAACAAGCTTGAATACAATTAATACATTTTAGACCGGCGTTTTCCCTACTCTTTTAAGCGTTTTTCTAATTCTTTCATAGAAATCCAACACGATGCCCCTGCTATCAAGCATAAAAAGCAAAACATTTTTCTTTAGCGCAGCAGCACCAACCCCCTTGTTTAAAAATACAGATCTAAGCCTCTAACGATTCTGCAAGACCACTTCCGACAGGGAACGTTAAAGGGAGTTTTGCAACAGCTGTAAGATTGCATTTCTCAATTCGTAAAAATCATCATCAATGCGCTGAACCCAGAGCTGTAATTTTTGATTCAGATGACAGCTGTCCTCACATGCCCGTGGCCGCAAAAAACAAAACCGTGGTGCCCAGAGCAACGCAGTAAGACCTTAATGTGAGGAGTACTAATAATTCCCGCTTTCTGCTGAGGGGTATTCCATGGGTGCTGTAAGGATATAAAATCATCAGAGTTATATCACGTCAATTTTTGTATAAGCCAGTACTTGAATGCAAAATGATTTGGATTTAATAAGTTCATCCCAGTAGACACATGCTGTGAGACCGGTGGAACAGCCCAGAACAGAATTTGGCCAGGATTAAATACATTCTTTCAGCGTGATGTTAAATCTCCTCCTGAAAGTGGTGTTCGACTGAGCGTATCCTCCGATGATGTGGTAGCGGCCAGGCGATTGCGTTAGGAAGAATATAAATTACAAATGATATGCCATTTAGAAACATTATGAATATTGTGAGTAATTGATGGAATATTTCCCACAAACAACCGATCCCCAGTGATGGGGAAAGAAACAGTAATAGTGGAGTTCCTCCAACGAGACGGTTCGGCTGATGGTGGAATTAAGCAATTGGATTCTTGGGAAGCGAAAGGGCTTTCATAAAAAGGTGGATGAAGGCCAGAAATACAAGCCACATGTTGAGGCGACTTGATGAGCTTTGAAAATGTCAGCAAAGCATAGGAAGCTTTGACTCATATGGAATTCGACTGGGTTAACTCCCTGTGTTATGGGTTGCAAATGAATGGGGGATTTAATTAACTTTTTCAGTGTGGTCCCAGCCGGGTTAGAGCGAGGGAGTTCAATGTGACGTTGAAGTGGTAAAAAATATTTCCATAAATGCTTTTCTGGCCAGACTCCTTTTAGGCGGGCCACCCCATGTTCAAGCCAGTGTCCATAGGCGTATTTCTGTGCCTTTGGTCCCGTGAACCTTATGGTTACCGGGCTTGCATTTGGCGAATTTTTTTATTACTGCATGGAATATCCCATGTGGTGCGAGTGACAGTGAATGAGATCACCTCTAGTTCCCGCGATCCCAATAAATTATTTCCACGTTGAAACACACGACCAGGCTTTGCAAGAAGTAATTGACGGCCCCCCGCAATCGAGAAGATGTTGGGCAGGGGATCTTGAGTATTGGAAACTGGGCTGGGTACCGGATGATATATAAAACTCTATATTTAATTTCATCAACTCTATGACTAGGCTTCCGTGGATTGGAAGGCGAGTTAGGCCGGTGGAGCCTACAAGCATTTCTGCCAAATCGAATTGAAGTGGGTGGGTAAGAAGTTCTTCTATGCGAGAAGAATTTGGTGGATGAAGCGTTAAAAGAGAATGCCGTTGAATAAGTCTTTTATAATCCAAGTAATATTATATTTCTGTGAGGCTTTCTGTGGATCATCGATGGACAGTTCTTATGAAGCGTTGTTTGTTGACACATAGGTCAGAGTGTTGGGTATATAAGAGCATCATCAATAGGAGAAGGACTGTGCGACAATTAGTTTGTAGAACATTTACGAGATGAAAGAAGGAATGCCAATTAGGTGAGAAAAGGATATAATTTACAATATAAATGACAATTGAAGATTAATTTGGTCATTCATCAAGGATGTTAGGTTGGGGTTGGAAGGGGCGCAAGAAAAACAGTCCCGTAATTGTAACCCCGCTTGAATAGAGGAAAGGACATTTTTAAGAGGTTTTTTCCCCCCTGTACTGAGAAGATTTAGTTCTTTCAATAGAAAGTAAAAGGAACAAAGAGCGAGTGATAGAGTGTTCTGTAATACAAAACAGAAGTTGACGAGTGAAAGCTATGGGTAGCATTTTCAATTGACGTACGCCAACATGAGAACAAGTGATAACTATGCCTTTCTGTTAATGAAGTGCTTCACACGAGATACTCTTTTGAGCAGAGAATAGGGTTTTGTTGAAGTATTGTTGTGAATAAAGAGATAGATTTATGGGAAGATTATTATGCAACAAACAATAGACAGTCACTATCATCAATTAATAAAGCGATAATTCTAATGTGGTCCAATGACCATGTGAACAAAGGTATATGTAGGTATGATATAGGTAGAAATTGCAAGAGGATATAGGCAAGAATATCAGGAAGGAGTTTAAGATGTAGATGTAGTGGAGGAATTCCCATGATAGGGTCTTACCGCCGACAGGGACCAGCAAGTGGTTTTGTCTGGGTAGTAATAATGCAGGCGTAGCTCGTCCCCAGGTTGAGAACCTCAGCGGACCCTGCCGAGGCGGATCTGGCAATGTTTGCGATAATGTGTAGCCAGAGGTCTTGTTTAGTGGGAGGTGAGGGGGAGGAAAAATGACGTGAAGCAGCAGAAGTGGGAGGAATGCGCAGTCCAGATTAAGAAAATTTTAAAAGTGTAAAGACAAAATGTTAAGAGAATTTTTGGCACTGGCTGGATGTTAGCGGGTTTTTCCCGAACGAATATTCGATCAAGAGCATGTTTCAGAGATAAGTGAGCTCGTTCACAATAGTCTGCCCTCTGGCTGTTGTTAGGAACCCAAACTTTGTGAGTTTACATCCAATCGTGTTACAGAAAGTCTCTGGGAAAGCAGAACTCTATAAGGCAGGTCCATTGTCTGTTTGATTTCTTTGATGTCCAGCGAGGCAAAGGTACGAATTGAATGATTTGATGACATGTTTTACAGTTTTCTCCCCTTTGAGGAGTAGCCAGAATAAACCCTGAATATGTATCGGATGGAAGACGTGCAAATATTTCCAAGGGGACAAAAGGGTGGATACTGAGTTACATCCATTTGCAAATTTCACAAGCTTTTAAATTCCTCTAGGATTTCTCCTATGGGAAATGGAAATGTCCCTTGCTTACTACATGTGGGCATTTGTTGAATAATGGGATAGCAGCTTACTCTGCCTAGAGTTGAGAAGAATTGTTTTTTTAAGCCTTTTTTATTTTGGGAAAATAGTCAGGCGTTGGGCCTGCTGTCAGATTACAAAATTTGATTTCCTGATGCAGCGTTGCAGCTGCATTCGCCACTTGTTTCCTCCTGATATATACCAGGAAGAGGTTGATGGTCCTGATATGTGCTACAAAGAATGGATGCGTACGGCTATTGATACATGGTTGAGAGGAAGCATAAATTTTACAAAGGAAGCAGATATCCTAGAGATAAAATAGGCCTTGATCATTCTTTTCTCACACTGGAAGAGACGTATAATGGAATCTACTATTAATTAAAAGGAGC
>BHFT01058342.1:0-18419 GCA_004320025.1 Laticauda laticaudata
AATTAATTAATCTACCTATCTATATTTTTTCAATCTTAAATCTAAATCAAAAAGTAATTTTATGGTTTTATATTCAGTTTCTATGCAACACTATGCAACGTTATACAAACAATCTATATAATACATGTGTATAATATATTATAGTAAATATATAATAAATAATATAAATGGTATATCTAATCCAATTTAAATTCAAGTTAATTATAATTCACACCATAAATTTAACTATTTAAATATTAAATATTAAGTCTTATACTTATTGATTAAATGATTCATAATATTGGTTAATGTTCTTATATTTTTTTAAAATATATCTAATCAAGGTATAATTAACCCCTATTATTAGTAGATTAATCAAATCAATTTTTAAACAAATCTAATACAATAATCAATGCTTCTTTATCTCCAAATAAGTTAAATTTATAAATTGTTATAGAAAGGAAGGGAAGAGGGAAGAGATAACACCAAAATATAAATAAGACGAGGGGAGAGAGAGAGAGAAAAAAGAAGAATTAGGCAAATTTATACACAAAGGAAAAAAGCAATAGAAAAAGAGATTTCAAAGTCAGTCTTTGGTTCTTTATCTTCGATATGGGTTTTTTTTTTTACACTCTCCAAACATATTGAAGTGGGGGAGGTGAAAAGTGCTGAATAAATAGCTACAGTCAATCAGTCATCTTCTGAATCTTCCAATCTCACCTCTCTCCTTTTTTTTAAAAAAAAAAAAACGTTTCTAAGTTCAATTTTATTTTTCTGCGTACCACCACCCCCCTCAGTTAAAGCAAAATTCTCCCCAAGGGTCTATTGAAAAGTCTATTAAATAAATAAAGTTAAATATGTTGTGCTGTATCCTCGAGACTTCCAAGTATCCATGTTCCCATCTGGCGCTGCGCTGTCCCTTTCAGTTAGCCCCAATCCTCTCCCGTCGTTTGCTTCAATAAAGTTTATCCAAAAGAATCTATCTAATTACAGTCAGATAAAGAATTCCAAATCATCCCCAACCTTGGAGTTTTTGGTAAAATAATAATTTCCGGACCACATAGATTTTCCTTTTCACTCGTTGCAATCCACACTTTCACTTCAGTCCGCCGAGTCCTTTCGCCCGTGGTCCTCTCTCCTCCGCTTTTTAGCTGCTTTCTTTTCGGGCTTCCAAATGTCACTTATTCAGAAGACTATAACTTGCTGATCTTCCTCTCCACCGCTAAGTTCCCCTTCCACACCTCTTGTATACGATCTTACAAGCTGTCACTTACCTCGTTTTTGGTATTGGTGACAGTCTGGACTTCGAGGCCTCCATTGACAGGAGGCTATTCTTGCTCACTGGCTCTGGAGGAGTCCTCTTCGCTGCCCAGGGGGTTGCCTTTCCCCACACTGCAGCTGGAATATCCCCACACTGACACGAATCTCTCCGGGATTCGAACACCTCTAAGGATCGCACCAGCCACAAGAAGAGATTAACTGAAACCGCGAATGGGCTTCTGCACCTCTACTCGTCCTTTGCCTGCCACCGGAAGTCTATCGGCAATTCGAATCGTAAGCAATGATATTTTTTTTTTTTTGAAAAGAATTTTATTAAATGTTCTACAGACACACATAACATACAAAACATTAAAAACATCTAACTCTCATATATACTTCCGGTGTGTCGGTTGGTTCATCAGTTTTGTGCATTCATTTTGGTAGTCTCAGTTACAGTTATATTGCATAACAATTCATATTATCAATCCATATCCTAATATTACAAAAAAAAATAATAATTTTTGTTTTGACTATACTTTTAATCATTCATGCTTTTGTGAGATATCAATACTTTAAACAATTTATTCTAATAACAAATCAAATAATCATAACAAATCAATCCTAAAAAAACCCTTTATACGATATAGTATTAATGTCTTATTATCGTATTTTATCATCTAGCCATTGATAAAAAAGATCCCAATATTTCATAAAATTGTTTATACTTCTTGCTCTCTAATTTCAAATGTCAATCTACTCATCTCAGCACATTCCAATATTTTCTTAATAATTTCTTCCGTAATGGTATTTTCTCATTCTTCCAATTTTTAGCAAATACAATCCTAGCCGCTGTTAATGACATTTACAATCAAATATTTCAAGTCCTTTATTATATGTGTCAGGTAAAATTCCCAATAAAAAAATCTCTGGTTTCAAGTCTATGGTGTTCTTTGTCATTTTTTTTCCAACCATACATGTGAATTTTAGTTCCAATATTTTCTGGCATCCCTCACAAGTCACCACATATGATAGTATGAGCCAGGTAATCTGATGACATTTCACATCTTTTTTCAGATTTGTTTCTTGGAACATTCTTGCTATTTCTTGTCGGGGGAAGTGCCACCTGTAAAACATCTTATACAAGTTTTTTTTATATGCTGTTGACATTGTTTTATTTATAATTTTGAGACCACAATTTTTGCCATTTCTCTAAATCAATCCATATCCAAAATTCTTCCCCAAGCAATCATAGTTTCTTTAACTTGTTCTTCCATCTAACTTAATTCCCAATAAATAACCATATAATTTTTTAATCACCTTCTCATCAGTACCCATCAATATCTTATCTAAATCAGTCTGTTTGTCATATAGAATCCTTCCGTTTTAAAATCTTCATCTATCTTTCTGAGTGTATTTGCGCATATGAAACCAATTCATCCTTATACCTTGTCTCCTCTAAGCCTTTGGAGTCGATCTTAAGTCCACCCTTTTCATCTAACAATTCCCCATATCTAACTGTTTGTTTCCTTTTTTATAGATCATAGGATAGGAAAATGCTTCAATTAGTCCGATAACCAAACTGGAATTTTCAAATAACATTGTTTTTTTATCATTCTCCCCAATTCTAACCACAGACTCCCGTATATAATGTCTTCTGAATACCCCTGTGTTTAGTTCCCTTGTTCCATAAAAAAAGCATGCCAGCCAACGGTAAATCATGTCCTTCTAATGTCAACAATCTATGCTTCTTAATGTTATCCATTCTTTGAACCCACATCAACTTGCCAGCTTGAATAATACAGTTCCCAATTAGGCAGGCCAAAACCTCCTCTAATTCTAGCATCTTGCAAAAGCTTTTAACTTATTTCTCGCTCTTTTACCTTGCCATATAAACTTCAACATGATTTTATTAATATCTTCAAAATAGTCTTTTCCAAGTCTAATTGGTATTGTTTGAAGAGAATAAATAATTCTGGGTAAAATATTCATCTTAATTGTTTGAAATTCTCCCTATTAATGACAATGCAAGTTTTTCCCATTTCTTCAAGTCTGTAATATCTGTTGTTTGAGTTTAGTATAATTATTCTCCTTTAATGTGCTACATCTTGCTGTCAAATATATCCCCAGATACTTAACCTTAATTTGTAACTTGGATTTTCAAGAATCTGTCAGTTCTTCCTCTTTGTCTCAGTAACATGTTTTTTTTTAAAATCTTTGTTTTATCTTTATTTATTTTCAAGCAAGCCATCTCACCAATATGTCTCTATCTTTTCCAATAACTTTGGAGCAGTTTCTAACGGTCTTTCCAGGAAATAAAAGCTAAGTCGTCAGCAAAAGCTTGTAGTTTGAATTCTTCTTTTTTAATTTCATTCCTTTTATACTTTTGTCATCCTAATATTTCTATTCAAACACTTCCAAAGTCAATAGATAACAAAGGAGTAGAGGACACCCTTGTCTTGTGCCTTTTCTTATATTAATAAGATCTGTAAATTCTCCCCTCCATCATTACTTTTGCTGTCTGTTTAGTTATATATGGCTTCTATTGCTTGAATAAATTTTCTGGCAAAACCCATCTGTTCCAATAGTAATAACATAAATCTCCAGTTCACGTTGTCAAAAGCCTTTTGAGCATCTAGAAATATCAAAGCCATTTGCTTCTCAGGATGAGCCTCATAATATTCCAAAGTATCCAAGATTACTCTCATATTGTCTCTAATTTGTCTCTTTGGCAGAAATCCATTTTGATCTGGGTAAATAAATTATTCGAAATATTTTTTCAGTCTTTCTGCTAAAATTGAAAGCAAAGATTTTAATAATCTGCATTCAATAAGGAAATAGGTCTATAATTCTTAATTTGCAACGGGTCAGCCTCTTCTTTTGGTAATAGTAGTGTAATATAAGCCTCTGACCATGTTTTTGGGTGTCATCTTCTTATAACAATACACTTCAATTCATGGAACTTGCTATAGAATGGATGCTCAATGATTCTTGAAATTTTTTTATCAGAAGATTTCTGCCGGAGACGCCATCTGGACTGATCGCTTTCCCATTGTTTTGTTCTCTTAAATGCTTCATTTAATTCATCATTGTTATATTACTTTCTAACATTTCTTTCAGTTCTTTTTAGGTATCTTCGGTAAGTTTAACATTCTGTAAATACTGTTAATTTTTTCCCTCATCAATTATTCTCTTGTTTATATAAGTTGCCACATAGAAATCTCGAATAATTTCCTTTTTCTCCTTATTCCACCACAAAACAAATTGGCCTTGATCATCTATTAGTTTTCATATTTTTTCTTGATTCCTTCTCCTTTTCTCAGTTTAATGATGCTAGCCATCTACCTGGTTTATTTGCATCTTCAAAATAATTCTGTTTAAAATTTCTAATTTTCTGTGCTAGTTCTTTCTCTATTAATTCCATTTTATGCTTAATTACATCCAGTTTCATTTAGATACCTTTTTTCTATGGCATTTTCTGTAATTCTTTTTCAAGTCTTTTATATCATCTCCAAGGTCTTGGAGGCTTGTCTTTTCTAATATTTCTTTTTTTCTCTGTATAATCTATTATTAAACCTCTAGCATATGCCTTTATTGTATCCAAACATTCTGTATTGAAGTACTTTCTTTTTTTGTTTTTTTAAAAGAAAAAAACCAATTCCTTCTCCATCCATTGTATAAAGTTTTCTCCTTTAAATAGTGTTGTTTAAATGTCCATCTCGATCTTTTTTTTTGTCCTCTCATTTAAGTTTCATTGGACTATGGGTCTGCCCAAGTAAGTAGTATATTCAATACTTGTTCTCTGAATAATGGATATTAATTCTGTGAAAATCCAAATCATATCTAATCTGGACTATGATAATGTCTATTAGAGTAAAAAGTATATTGTTTATGGCTTAACGTTTCTTTCTCTCCAAATATCTTTTAAGGTTAATATCATCTGTCATTTTAAAAAAAGATTTAGGGAGAACCTTTCTATTTTGTTTTTTATTGCTGTTGTTATATAGTCCAATTATTGTCCACAATTCCATTAAGTCTCCATCATAATATATTAACATAGTGCCAGTCTAATTATTTCCATATGTGTATGTTTTTTATAAAACTTTCTTCGTTTATTGTTTATCATTCGGAGCATAAATTGCAATCAGGAGTATTTTTCTATTATTGTCCATTATTTTCACCATTAATACTCTGCCGTCTTCATCCGTGTAAATCAGTTTTGCTGAAATATCCTCTTTAATGTAGAGAACCACTCCTCTTTCCTTACATTGAGTCAAAGAAGTAAATATTTTCCCTAATTTTGGTTGTACTAACAATTGCTCATGTTGTTTTTTAAGATGAACTTCTTGTAAGCAAATTATATCAAATTTTAATTTCTCTAATTTATCTGAAAGGTTTTCCTTTCTTTTAACAGCTGAGTTAAGTCCATTTATATTCATTGTAATCAGTTTTTTTTCTTCATGATTATGCTTTATAATTTTAGGTCTAACAGCTCTCGTGGCTCTCACTTCACGTTGTTCTTTTACTGTCTACCTGTCCACCTACAACTCCTTTCTCTTTTCAAAATTTCAAGTTGTTCCTCCTGAAACTCAATTAATGAGAACCTCTTTCTCTGCCTCCTCTCTTCTTCTTCCAAAAAATTTCTGCGTAGAAAAGTTTCTGCTTTTTCAATCGAATCAATTCTATGTCTCTGCTCTTGCCACATAAAGATTAATCCTTCTGGTATCAGCCATCTATAGTTCACTTCATTTCCAAGTAGCATTTTGGTCAGAAATCGGTATTCCTTCTTCATCTCTCCTCACTCTTCTAGTATTGTGTTTTAAAACCACAATCTCTTTTGCCTTTATATTTCAATGTTTCTCTCTTACCACTTGTAATATTTGTGTTTTGATGGATTTGGTTAAATTCTAATATGGACTTCCTTTGGTAATTTAATTTCTCATCGCATATCTTGTATAATATCGATATACCTCATCTACTCCATCCATCATCTTTTCCTCTGTAATTTCCAGAACATCTGCCAACATTTCTATCCTTATCGCAGCCAAATTTTTCTCCTTTTTCTCTCTATATTTGAAATCTAAGATAAAATTCTGACCTTTCCATCTCCCACCTCAACATCCCACTTTTTTCTTGTTCTACCCACTGTTAATCTAGTGTCAATATTTCCATCTTCTCCTCTCTTTGTTTTCCTTCTTCCTCAATTTTTTTGGAATCTCTCCTCATACTTCCCCATCATTTGTTTAATATTTTACATCAGTTTCTCTATTTTTGTTCAATAGATCTATTTTTATCTTAATATCTTGGATTCCTTGCATAAGCATCTGTAAATTTACTTTTTCTTGTTCTTTATCTTGCTTCAACATTGTCTGAATAAATGTTGTCCTTCAGATGGTGGGGAAGCAGAGGTAGAAGCAGAAATGCCGAATGGTTTTGGTTTTCTGCTCATTTTAATGCTTCCAAAACTTCAGCATTCTCTTTGACTTTTAATCCAGCTGATAGAGTAGCAATTATAGTCCAAAATAAAAAGGTCCAATAGTAAAAGCCTGAAACCAAAAAGAAGAAAAAGGGAAAAAGGGAAAAAAAAGGTCTTCAGGTTCTTCTAGACCCTAGTCCAATTGAATAAATCCACCATAAAAAGAAAAAATGGAAGAAAAAAAAATAATCAAAAAGGAAAAACAAAAGTGATCAAAACATAGATGGAAGGAGCAAAGAAGCAAGGAAAAAAAAAGAAAGAACTCTGATGCTTTTCCCTTTAAAATAAACAAAGCAAATACTAGAGTTAAAATTTTACAAAAAGGCTGGCGAGTAGGAATTTCACAAGTATATATATATATATATATGCACTGCCACTGCACTTTATTTCCTTTATCCAAGGCCTCTTATTTATGACTCTCTTCTCCAGCAGCTTTCAAAGCCATAGCCCCTCAAATGTTGAAATATTTTAAGAGTCCACAAAGCACCTGTAATAATATTTTACTGAGTTCTCCCTCTATCTTTATCACATTAAAATGTCCTGAAAAGGAGTGTTTATACATTTTTCTCCCAAGTTCAAATGAAAATAATTTCAAGCCTCTAGTTGGCAGTGTTTGCAACATCTTTCATACTCTTTCCCCCCCAGCCAGAAGAAAAAAATTTTATAAAAATTCCAAACAGGAAAAGAAAAAAAAAAATAAACCAAAGGGAGCCTCTATCCTAAAGAAAATTAAAAAAATCAAAAGAAGCATGAAATATAAGATAAAGAGAAAATTCAATCCCGGTTACCTACAAAGTCACAATTAAAGTCCTCAGAAAAAAAAAAAAATAAGAGAAAGAATTCCAAGCCTCAATTTGACATCACTTAAAAAACGCCGTCAACAGTTCCAGTCAAACAAAAATAAAGTCACAGATTTCTTCTTTGTTCAGGATGTCCTTTCAAGTCTCAACCAATTTTACAGTACAAAAAGGGTTTCTCTCACCCAAGCCGACACACACTCGCTCAAGCCACTTTCTTTCCGAAGCTGCCCCGACTTCAGCAGCTTTGGAGGCTGCCTTTCCGCTGCCAGCAAAAGGGCTTCTTCCCCCGGATCAACCAGAGATTTTGCGAATATCTTCTGGGATCCTGGGACAGTTGCCCTTCACAAATCCCCCGTCTCTACGGGACGGTTAGGTCCGTTAGGACCGACCAGGGGCGAAAATATCAGCTGCGATCTCAGAGCCCCGAGATCGCAGCTGTAGCACCGAGACGAAGCTCCGCCTTCTCCCTAAGCAATGATTTATGACTTAATTTTCTCAAAATCACAGTGTGGACTCTGACAAGCAAAGCCTTATATGACCTAGGCAAGATATAGGGCAATCTTTCACTTCTCCCTTTATTCATGCATTTGCTGACAAATATCAAACAAAGGAGTATTTTGGCACCATCATGGGCCTCAAGGTCATGGCTGGTGAGATTAATTAATTGAGCCACATCTGGAGTCATCACACAAGTTGGAAAAGGAGGTAAGGATGTTTCTTGAGCAGGTGATCAGAAAGCAACACATGCATTGTTAAGGAAAAATGACATTACTTCCTAAAAAGGAGGATTTGCAATTTCCACCAGAGATCCCTATAGAATGCAGAAAAAAGGACATTAATTCAACTATTTCAGCATAATTAAAATACAGGCAAATTGCTTCATAATGATACTAAATTATAATTCTCTCAAAGTCATGCTATGCATTCTAAGCCACTGGTAACATTTGAGGGCAGGTAAGAGAGCATTTAGTTAAATAGTATCTTAGCAAAAAGCATACCTGTTGGAAACTGATGTTTAATTCCTCTAGCATGTGTGTCAGAGCAAATCATGACTCGAACAATTACCAATTTGTTGACATGCCAAGGGCATCATCATCTTCCACCTTCACTGAATACTTGAGCTTTAGGGTTGCATACCAATGAGGTTTCTTGGGCGGGGGTTTGGCTTTCTTAATAGGAAGAGTCCTACTTTATATTGGCAAAGTGAAATGCACAGTTGCTTGTTCTTCCAACTGGAAAAGTAAACAGATTCAGTCCTCTCAAATATCAAGCCTTTGTACTTGTAATTCTTCTCTCACTCCACAAATTCACAGGAGTGAGCAGAAGCCATTCAGAGGGGATGCATAATTGCTTGTTTGAAGTGAAGCAAAGACCTTCTCTGACTAATTTTCCTCAATGTTCATGCAAGTTCTTGTGTTGCTATACCCTTAAGGCCTACAGTATGACAGTATTTCAAATCACTTAAAAATCTGATGGGTTTGCTTGCTTGTGAAGTTATGTTACAAACCACAGTCCAGGAGGATGAATGTGTTGCTCTGGCCTGCCAGCAGCTGGCGGAGCTGGCAGCAGAGTCAGACAGCAGAGTCGGACAGAACCTGGGCCATTCCTGGAGGCTGAGGAAGGACAAGGGCTCTGTATCAGAAGCAGAGTTGGGGTCAGGGCAGGCTGGCAGTTATCAGCTGCCTTTGTGCTTGGACAGCAGTGAGATGGGGGAGCTTCTGGAACCGGTTCCCAGCCTGCGCATGCACAGAGCTGCCAAAAGGAAGGCACAATTAAGAACTCAGGGTTGACGAGGGAGTAAGGCTATTGATGGATGATGAATGGCCCCTCCCATCAGGATTAAAAAAGAAGCAAAGGGGGAGGGGGCTTTTGCAGGAAACAACTTGGTCATTCGGTCATTTATTTGTTTCAGCCTTGTGGAGATTTATCAGTATAACCCAGCCCTTCCCTGCCAGCAGTGAGTGTGGAACTATTTACCGGGCAGCATTCCAGGATTGAAAAATGTCTGATCTCAGTCTTTGCAAGACTGTTTGCCAAGCTGTTGCCTGATTGTGAATGAAATAAATTTACATTCATATAATAAAATAGGTTTTTTGCTGGGACTCAGAATTGATTTAGTGCTTTTTGGGGAGGCTTAGGACAGAACAAGTGTTTCCTTTGCTATGAACAGAAGGTTGATTTGTTATACAAAACATACACTTCTAATCATGTTAAATGTCTATGTTAAATGTCGATCTGAGTAAAAAGTGTACTGTTTGGTTTTAACATTTCTTTCTCTCCAGATATCTTTTAAATTTATTTCATCAATCATTTTAAAAAAGGATTTGGGGGAGAGTCTTTCTATTATGCTTTGTTGTTGTTTTGTTGTTGTATAGTCCAGTTTATTGTCTACAATTCCATTGAAATCTCCCATCATAACTATTGACATAGTCCAGTTCAATTATTTTCATGTGTAATTTTTTATAGAATTCTTCTTGTTTATCATTCGGAGCTATAATATTGCAATCCAAGAGTGTTTTTGTATTATTGTCCGTTATTTCCACCATTAATACTCTTCCCATCTTCATCAGTATAAATCAATTTTTGCTGAAATGGTCTCTTTGATATATAAAAACCATCTCTTTTCTTTTTACATTGAGTCAAAGAAGTAAATATTTTCCCTAATTTTGGCTGTATCAACAATTGTTCATATTGTTTTTTAATATGTACTTCTTGTAGACAAATTACTATCAAATTTTAGTTTCTCTAATCTGTGAAAATTTTTCCTTCTTTTAACAGCTGAATTAAGTCCTATTTATATTCATTGTAATTCAGTTTTTTCTCTTCCATAATTATGCTTTATAATTAGGTTTGGCAGCTCTCGTAGCTCTTGGTTCACGTTGTTTTTTACTCTCCACCGATCCACCTACTGCAACCTTCCATCTTTTTCAGTCGTCTTGAATTCAATTCGTGAAATTCTCTTTTTCTGCCTCCTCTCTCCATCCAAAAAATTCTGCATAGAATAATTATGCTTTCTTAATTGAATCAATTCTTATCTCTGTCCTTGCCATGTAACAATTAAACCCTTCTGGGATTAGAGCCATCTATAATTCAACCTCTTTTTTCAATAGCATTTTAGTCAATCAATATTGTCTTCTCATCTCTCTCACTCTTTCTGGGTATTTGCTTTAAAACCACAATCTCTTTGCCTTTTGTATTTCAATGTTTCTCTCTTACCACTTGTGTAATATTTTGTGTTTAATGGCTTTTTTTGTAAATCTGATATGAACTTCTCTTGGTAGGTTATTGCTCATCGTATACTTGTAAAAACTCGTATACCTCATCTACTCCATCATCATTCTTCTCTTCTTGTTATTTCCAGAGCTTCAGCCAATATTTCTATCATTATCTTATCGAGATTTTTGTCTCTTTTTCTTCCTTTATGTTTTGAAATCTGAGATAGATTCTGATCTGTCCATCTCCCATTTCAGTTACCCTTTTATCTTGTTCAACCACTGTTAATCTGATATTGATATCACCAATCTTCTTTCTCTCTTTGTTTATTCTTTCTTCTTCTTCTTCTTCTTCAATTTTTTGGAATCTCTCATCATACTTCATCACCATCATTTGTTGAATATTCTCCAACTTTTCATCAATTTTCTTCTGTTCTTTGCTCAATAATTTTTCTATTCTCTTTTCAATGGTATCTGATTTTAATTTTAAGGTCTTGGATTCCTTGCAATAATCATCTGTAGAGTCACTCTTTCTTGATCTTTGTCTTGCTTTAACATTGTCTGAATTAAACATTGTCCTCCAGAATGGTGGGGAGGCAGAAGTAGAAGTTGAAGAGCCAGAAGCTATAAAAACTTCCTCCTCATTTTAAAGAATTCAGGATCTTCAGGTTCTTCTAAAACCCTAATCCAGTTATGAAATAGCCAATTATAATCCAAAATGAAATAGAATGATAGAGAGAAAAACCAAATAATAATAAAAAGGAGAAAAAAATTCTTCAGGTTCTTCTTAACCTTAATCCAATCAGAAATTAGGGTAGAAAGGAAGGAGAAGAATAAAACAATTTTAAAAAGAGCAAAAAGTAAAAAGAATTAAAAAAATAAAAGTAATTGTTCAGGTTTCTTCAACATCTTAATCCAATTGAAATTTTCAAATAAAAAAGCATATCAAAAACAAAAAAAACCCAAGAAGAAAGGAAAAAGAAAAAGTATTTTGAGGTTTTCCCTTTAAAATACAAAACAAAGATGAAAAATATTTACAAAAATAAGGTTTTAAAAAAGCAAAAAATGAACAGGTACAAGCTGGTGGGGGCGGGGGGGTGACGCCAACTTTAAGAAAGAAAGGAAAAAAAAAGCACTTGGCACTTTATTTTAAATTCAACAAGGCTCTGTCATAGCAATCTCCCAAACTTCAAAGCCAGTTTCAATTGTTGATGAATCCAGAACAACACCCTGCAGTAACACTCTTCAAAAAGTGTGCTCTTCCCTCTATCTTATCACATTGCACAATGTCTCTTGAAAAAGAATTGAGAGCTTTCTTTCCTGTCATCAGCTTTTCTCAGCTTCGTCTAAGGATATTTTTCAGCCTCCTAATTGGCAGTGTTACAAAGTTCTTTTAACTCTCACTCTCCCCCTCCTTCGGTTCCAGACAAAAACATGAATAAAAATTAAAAAAAAATATCTAGCTTAAGGAAGCCTCTAACCTCAATATTAACAAAATCAAAAAGAAGAGAAGAGAAAAAATATATATAAATAATAAATAGAGAAAAAAGCATTCAGTCCAGTTTAGCAAATGCAGAAATCACAAATAAGGAATCCAACCATAAAAAACATAAAACAAAGCCTTTACTTTTGACACTTCTGTTTTAAAAAAAACCGCAACTTTATTCAGTTCTGTCCAAAACTTTTACAAGATTCTTTTTTCCCTTAGGGTGTCGCTTTGAAGTCCCTTTTAAGTCTTAGAATAATAAAGAACAATTCTCCACTGCAAGACCGATCAACACTTTTTCATCTTTCAAACCTCTTCATTCTCTTTCAACCTCTTCCATTTGGAGCTGTCCCAACTTCAGCAGCTTTGGTGGCTGCCTCTCTGCCGCTGGCAAAAAGGCTTCTCCTGGAACAACCAGGGACTTTGTGATATCCCTGGGATCTACAGGACGCGCCCTTCACTATCACCATCTCTTCAGGACGGTTTCAGTCCGTTTGGACCATCTAGGAGTAAAGATATCAGCTGTAATCTCAGACCTCCAAGATTGCATGCAGTATCGTCGCAACGCCAGCTCCTCCCCGACAGTCAAAATGGGCAATTTTTAAATGCTGCGTGCACGCGCTCACCAAACCGGTTGTTACATTGGTTGAATCCCATCACTGCTTCTAATATATGAAGCCTAATATATATGACTATCTTCTTACCTGTGCCCAATAATGTATTTATAAATGACAATATTATTATAGCTACCAAATAAAAAGTGAGAATACTTAGCAAATTCATAAGTTACCCTTTTGTACCATATTTACCTTTACCAGCAATAAAAGCAGTATTACTATAGCTATTTCTTAATCTTTGCTTTTAAAGACTAAAAATTCTGTTCTATTTTACTCAGAGCTTCATGTCCTTTCACTTTACACTTAGCTTTCCAGTCCTTACACTTCAGTAGGTGCTGCTGAAGTTTGAAGTAGCCTAGTAATTGCTCCTTTTTACTAAATTGCCTTGGGTCCTTATCTGTGCATAGGAAGGAGAAAACAATTATTATACTGGTTTCTGGATAGCTATAGCTGGTGTGCATCTATGGAAGGTTCGTGCGATTTTAAGGCTCAGCTATTTCTTTCTTAGTTGCAATAGCTTCAAGTCTCTTTGCTCAAATTACCAATTATTTTGGTCTCAGCTCCACACACAACTGGCTGTTGCAACCCTCCAAGATACTTTCCTTTCTCTCTCTTGCATCAATACCCTCACCTCGTGCCTTCAGCATTTTTCGTTCATCTCCCTGACAGTACAGGTGTGGCCCCTTGTTCCCTGAAAGTTTCAGGAACCATAATCCATAGGGAAGGCCAACAAAGATAAGTAGTCTTGAATATTTTCTTCGAAAATGTTTAAAGAAAGTATAATACCAAATAACTGAAACTAAACAGACAACTTCTGGCAAAACCATGGTCTTCCTTAACATGCTTCTCATTTTGTTTTCCAGTGACCACTGATCAATAAGGAGTGAATGAATGAAACCATACCTCCCACCAGTTCATCTCAAAGTGCCATCTGAGACCTGAGTGATAAGGCAGAGTCAAAAATTCCTGTCCTTTAGCGTTGAATATGCATAATCCTAAGATAAGGAGCAATAAATTATCTACTGCAATTTGATAGGAACCAAAGTTTGTGCAGTGGATAACTAGGCCCAAACATACCTCCAAAATCATACAACAAGAGGAAACTTAAGACAGCTATACAGGCCCTCAGTACCCAATTTTGCCTCATTCTGCAAGACACAAAGGGAATTTGTGAATCCCAAACATTACTACATGATCCACAATTGATTCAGCTGAAATAAATTATAAAGCACTGGGACCTGTCTAGAACTTTCTTTTTGCTATTTGGAACTAAAATAGGCATACCTATATTTCAATCACTGCATTTCTCTCCCTCTCCACATTTATCTCTGCTGTTCCACTACATATCTGTCATCCATGCATCCTCGTCTATTTAGAACCCTGTATTCCTCCCTTCTGTTTATTAGGTGGCAACTCTCTCTTAAACATCTCCCCCTGTAATTTTTCTTCTTATACAGCTGGAGGCATTAACTGCCTCCAGTTAACACAGAGGCATTAACTGTTATAAATATGCTCTTTGTGTATTCTTGTAATAAATCCATCTTTGATTAATTCAGTAGCAGGCTTTTGCTTTGTCACAACTGCATTCCATTTGAGAGAAGTTCTGGTCAAAATCTATTTCCTGTTCTCTGTTTAACTATTTCACTGTATGTCTTTGAATGGCATAATTGCAGACTAAAGATCTGTAGCACAAATACTTAAGTACATACACATCATTAAATTCAATTGCTTTGGGAACGGGGTTCACAAAGAGAGCTTGCTTAGAGCTTACAGATGCATTCAAATATGATAACTACATATGTAAGAGTATGTTGATAAAAAAGTAGGGAATCTGCTATGGGCTTTGGACTATTTACCCCATAGCAAAAGTTATGGAGAAGGAGAACTTAATAACTTAATAACATGGTAGCCATTGTGAATTATAAAACACAAATTTCTCAAGAGCCAAACTAGTAAGGTTATTCCCCTCATTTTTTTTTTCTAGCCTCTTTACTGCAGGATTTTCAAAAATGGTTTAGGCATTACGTTGCCAACTTACCATCTGCTGTTCCTTGCCTGATATTTGCTCAGATTATATTTGCAAACTTTTTAATTTTTCTGTGGATTGATTTGAAACAAACATCTTGATTAGGTTTCTCTCCTTGCCTCACATCAAATATATCAGTATTGAAGGGCACTGTTAATTTATAAGCCACACTTTCCCAGGTGGCAGAGTTTTCAGATAGAAGAAGCTTGTGTTTACTATTCCAGATCTTGGAGTTGAGTTAACAGAGGCTCCTCCCTTTACCTCACTTAATTTCATGGGAAGTTACAGGTTACTTTAACTTTGATCATGACTGTTTTATGGGCATAAAATTTATTTATAAAATTTATAACTAAATAAGTTATAAACGAACTAGGAGAGCAAAGTAATTTGGAATATTTGTACTTTTGGAAAATTTGAAAATTTGAAAAGAAGTGTGTAATTAAATAATACACCCATAGGTAATGACTGAAATGGAACTAAGTCCATATTAGGAGATTCTCTGAATGTCACAAATAGATACTAGAATCAAAAATTTAAAAGCAGGGCTGGGAGCGCATCAATCAATGTTTAAACTAAGGTTTTAAAATCCCAGTATAAATTTTTAGTGTCTTGATTATTTTTTAAAAATGGTCTGAGATATCTTAGAAAGTGTTCTGTATGGAACTTGGTAGGTTCCAAGTCCCTCGTTCTGATTGGTTGAAAAGGCCACTTACGGATTGGTTGATTAAGAACTAATCCGGGAAGGCACCAAACAGCGGGAATAGTTAAATGAGTGTCATTGGCCACAAGCCGCAGGCAAGCCGCTATATAAAAGGCTGCTGCAGCTTGGGCTATGTTCCGTATCTTTTGCCTTGCGAGTTTAAATAAAATAGTTGTTCTTTGGAACCCAGTCTCACGCGCTTCTTTCTGGAAGGAACACTGGCGACGAGGATGGGATTGTCATAGAAGGTGAGACTGAAGCACGCAGCAATCTGAACCGAGCGAGAGAGATGGCTGGTAACAACGTGCTGCCTGCACCATTCAATCCTGATGAGGAGGATTGGGAATCGTATATCGATTGCTTTAACTAAAATGGAAGAAATCTCAGACCAAAGGAAGAGGGCGGCTGTCTTCCTTTACACACTGTGGACCGGCCATTTTTAAAATGGCGAAGGTGCTGGCAAAAAAGAGAATGTCAAACAGATGAACTTGGTCGACCTGAAACCGAATGCTCTGAGCACACTACGCACCGGTGGTCTCAATTTAATCAAAAAGGCATGAAATCCTATAAGAGTGAACAGAAGGAAGGAATGAAACATACGCAGATTGTTGTAGCAGATATGTATGAACATTGAGGAGCCGTAGTGAGATATCATAAATGAGAGAAGATAGAGAGGATCCCGCGTGGTTATAGGATGACAGGACACTACGCACATTCAGAGCAAACTCCCTGAAATCAGCAAACATAACCAGATAGGCTGGAGGCCATTGCAGAGGGCACCGCCGCTGAAGCAGCAAAAGAAGTCAGCAGCCACATGTGGCAGACATGAACGCAATCAGACCTGCCAACACACAAACCCAAAGGGTAGAAGAAAAGGGCTTAGAGGGAGGAAAAGAAAACAGCCCACAAGCGACAGCCTACTATGAAGACATCAAATCTTCAGAGTGATACGAGGAGGACGACGAGACGCGAGTCCATAGACTCCAATTCTACAGATAAAAAAAAATGCATGAAGAGAGAAGAAACTGCGGTGAGAGTCTTCAGATGGTGCGGGGCTGCAAGAGGAAATCACTCATGAGCTGAATGCAGGTTTCCATCGACGCAATTGGCCGGACTTGTAATAAGAGGGGGCACATCGAAAGGGTCTGCCGCAACAAAAAGAGCTACAGTCCAAAAAGACAGAAGCTGGGACAAATAACAGGAGCTCACTCCATAATGCAGTGCTAGGGATTTGAACTACCAAACTGTCAACCTTTTTGATCGACAAGCTCAGTGTCTTAGCCACTGAGCCACCATGTTCCTCCGAAGAAATGCTGTTGACTGATAAAAAGTATGTTTCCCACTAAATGAAAAGTTTGCCAATAAATAAACCATGGTTAGCTTTTAAAACTGTCCTAGGATGACCAAATTTCAGATTCTGTACCACATTTGGTGTACTGGAATCCCATATATGAGATTAAATGAAGATACAATTTTATTGAAAGTAGAACATTCAGGCAACATATGGTGGAATGTAAAAGAAAAACTCCAAAGCATTATTTTCTTTTATTGAATGAAATCTCAAATGAATAATTCTAGCTGTAAACAGATGCTAAAACAAACTTCCTGGCCTGAACTGTACATTGTCTGAAAATGGAAATATAATGTAATGCAGATATCATTTCCAATGACATCTATGCAACAGGGGTAATTGAATATTTTTTTTTGATTGGTATTACTTATTTGGGAAAGTATCTTTATCATTACACTGCAACAAATTCTTTCCTCTCTCTGTGTCTGCATGCAAGATGTTTCTGTCAAAATGATTCTTTCAGCCCATGGCACTAGATGTGTTAATTATGACTTCTTAATTTCAGGAACCAAAGCATCAATCATGATCACACAAACACCTATCACCACAATGTCTTTGGCTTGTGATTATCAGGTAGCTTGTCAAAACTTGGTGTTTAGTAGGTATCAGATAAGAAGAAACAATAATCAGTCATCCTAGCTAAGCATATTAAGCAAAACTTATGTAATGCTGCTGGGCAAATATGGAAATTAGAGATTTTGCTTTGGCCTACAGATTGTGCTATATTTGCATTTCAAATCAGTAACTGTCTGGAAAGCTAAATCCCATTGATTTATTAAAATATTACTAAAGTAAGAATGGAGAATCCCTTTAATTTGTTGTTGGTATTGGCAACACAACTTGTCAAGACTGCATTGCCCTGGAGGCTGCAAAGTTCATTGCCTCAGAGATGCAGTTTTGATTGAATGCAGAGATCTTAGCCATCATAAATTATGGAGCTGAATGTGGATTATCATAAACTCTGTCTACCAAAATACTCTACCCTCTTCCAATAGCAACTAATAAGGCAAGATGTTTATCCTACGCAGTTTCCCAACAACAAATTATAGCATGGCTCAAGATAGGGAAATACGCTGGTGGATGTTACTTCAGCATAAACTACAATTCCATAAACTATAATGGAATTTAAGGTATGGTAACTAGACTGATTTCATTCATTATGCCAACTAAAATCTCTTAAATTACAAAAGTTATTGATTTGGTGTTTGCTGTACTTCATTGCCAACACAGTCATCTACCCCAGCTATCCTGCTGGATCAGGTGATGGTTCAACATGTATGTATGTACCAATAACAACTCCCAAAACCAGGAAAAACAGATTACCCATAACAATAAGGAAGCTTCAATCCGAAAAGAGATCACTTTGGCAAAAATCAAATCTGGTCACATTGCCAGCTTCAAAAGTCGATAGAAAAATCTATGCCACCAGATAAAAAAATGAATGCACTAATTATCACATTAAACAAGAGGAAAACCTTCTACACACCAATTCCACCCACACTTTCTACAATTTTG
>BHFT01058343.1:0-16054 GCA_004320025.1 Laticauda laticaudata
ATCAATTAAAATATGGATTATCTTGCAAAACATGAATGAATAATAGTATAGTCAAATGATTGATTAATAATGATATCGATGTATTTAGGAATAGTTGATAGATAATATGAAAACATATACAAGTAATTGTAAGTGATAACTATGAACTGGATGCACACAACAATTTGTAAACCAACCGACACACTGTATGTACATGAGTGGAAGATGGCTTCATGTTTTTATGTTGTGTTTATCTATGTTTGTCTAAAAAAATAATAAAATTTTAAAAAAAAGTGGAGCTTTTTTCCCGTTCCCCAACCCTAATCCCTGGGTGCTGCTGGAACCTAATCTGGTAGTGAGAAAGCAGAGCTTTCATGAGTTTTTCATGAGCTATTATCTTTGTATCAGTCCTGATTTCATCACCCAAGTTGCCTCCAGATATGTTATATTAGTTCACATTTATTTATTTATTCAGTCAAACAATTATTACATAATAGGTATAAGTATAAACATGGTTATAAATACATGAAATGGATATGAATAAGAAAAAAGCAATAGGACAGGGACAGTAGGCATGTTTTGGTGCACTTATGCACTCCCCCGACAGAACTCTTAGGAAAGGGGTGAGGTCAATAGTAGACAGTCTAATGTTGAAGATTTTGGGCTTTGGGGAAGAAACCTTAGAGTCAGGTAAAGTATTCCACACATTGACCACTCTGTTGCTGAAGTCGTATTTCCTGCAATCAAGTTTGGTGCGGTTTATCTTTAGTCTGTATCTATTTTGTGCTCTTGTATTGTTTTGGTTGAAGCTGAAGTATTCATTGATAGGAAGGACATTGCAATATAAAATTTTATGTACTATACTTAATCGGACCAAAGGCGGTGTAGTTCTAGGTTTATTAGGTATAAAATTTCAAGTCTAGTGGCATAAAGCATTCTACTACGAGTAGAGGAGTGGAGGACTCTTCTCATAAAATATTTCTGGACTTTCTCAATTGTATTAATATCAGATATGTANTGTTTTTGGATTGGAGCTTCCTTATTGTTATGGGTAATTTGTTTTTTCTGGTTTTGGGAGTTGTTATTGGTACATATAGTTTGATGACTCTTTTGACTTCAAGTAAAAATATGTTGTAATGGTCTTCAACAATATTGCATCCAGTGAATAGAATTTGCCAATCAAGAGATGAGAGATCATTGTCTATAAGATCACAGTTGCCTTTTTTGAAGTTATAATCATGGAAGGTTATGTTGCTGGTTCCTTTATTAGTGCACTAAATCACTTCTCTGACAACTATTTACTTATTTTTTATTTATTTATTTATTTATCAATCATAATGTTTCCCTCTGCTTTATTATTAAACTTCAAAGTAACTCAAGGCAGTGAACATACATAATAGCAATAACATTGCTATAAAGCACTGCACAGTGCTTTACAGCTCTCTTTAGGTGGTTTGCAAAGTCAGCATACTGCCCCCAACAATCTGGGTCCTCATATAGCGCATCTTTCTCCTCCTATTTTTCGCACAACAATAACCCTCTGAGATGAGTTGTTCTGAAAAAGAGGGAATACCACATAACATAAAGTTGACTACTAATACTAATATAATACATCCAGTGTAATTGGGGCCAGATAAATGTGGATGGGATGAATTGTTCATTTATAAAATATATTTTGGAGGAATATAAACACTCAAACTCGTATTGTTATGGCATTGTCACATGACACTGTGATTCCTCCCCCTTTTGCTAAACCAGATATGGGCATGGCCAGCATGTTATGCATTTGGTTTGCAGGCCACAAGTTTGCCCTGCTCTAAAGAGTATAAATGCTCTAAAGAGTATAAAGAGTATATCACCCCTGCTCTAAAGAGTATAAATGGATACAGGTTGAGCAGCTACTCTATTCTTTCTTTTCCTCCGTAACAGGTGTTTCTTTTCTAATAAGAACAAAGCTGCAGCAGATTTATTTCCAATGGGTGGAATTAGAGTGTTGTTTAAATACTTGTAAAATATTCTTTTTGATGGTAATTGTGCAATACTGCACCCAGGAGGAGAAGATGAATATCCATGGTCTCTTAAAATGGAATATCAGAAAACTCTGAAGAATACCATAATTAGTTCACATTGAAATCTTTCTGATTAATATTTGATTAATATTTGTATTAGATTTTTTCCCTCTTTTCTATGTTTTTCATTGCAGTCTAGGGATCTAAGAGAAGAAAAAGGCAATAGGTTAACTTGCAAATTGATTTCATCTGAAAAGACTAATGTATTCTAAATAGTTAAATAATTTAAAAAGTCTTCTTGTATAGTCCCTTTGTACAACAACATTGCTAAATTATCACATTATATTTAATCTGTTTTAAATCTGCATTTTCATCCTTCTTTGGAATTTCAAATCCTTTAACATCTTTTAAAAGCATGTTCTTGCTGTAATTTTCAAGCTGTTCTCTCCTCCCCATAAAATCTGCATTCAAATCTTTCTCTAAAGGAAGAAAGTGAGCTTTTTCTAGATTTCTATGATTAAAACTCTTCTAATTTTCAGAAATATGTGATTAAATTCCTTCTTTGTGAAATTTAAATAGTGTGATTCTCATTGTCATATATTTAATGACATTTTCCTTTCCTTTTTCCTTTTGCTTTTGTAGGAAGGGTACAAGAAGAAGACACATAAAATCATAAGGAAAAGTCTAATAAAATACATTAGGAATAGCCAGGAAAAATACAGACCACAGTCAAGAGCTATTTAATCACAAGAAGCTACAGCTCAAACATATTGAGATCAGGAAGTTATCTCAGAGTCAGCACATCGAAACCTCTTATAAAAACTAATAGCCCCGAAGGGAAAAGACAGAAATAGAAAGATTCCAAGATAGGAAAACATAAAGAAATACAGAACACCTAAGACAACTGACCACAACTACAAGGAGAAACAAACGGGGAAACAACCAAGGTTGATTACAAACACCATATCAGTTTCGAAAGACACTTAGGACAGATAAGAAGATTAAATTAAAAATCCAATCAAGCCCTAGCAAGCACTCCCCGCCAGGCCTCCAAACAAGTCCAAATAAGGAATAAATCTATTAAGCACAGGAATCACACGATGCACAAACCAATAAAGGTAGTAGAAACACAAAAGCTATTGAAACATAAACTCCTAAGGTAAAAAGGCTATAAAAACATCCAGTTATTTAAAGTCCGGTTGCTAGCCCAGGAACGCGTACTCCTTCCTGCAACAAATAAAGAGGACTTTGCTTTTAGCAGCTGTTTCCGTCTCAATTTCTACATCGCATCGGCAATGCTTCCCAGCGGGAAATTCGAACCCAGCAGAAGAGATTTCTCTTTAAATTCCATACTTTATTTAAAACAATTCCTTTAAGGCTTTATTTATTTTTGCAGCTTTGACTTCCTGACTGTGGCATCAAGTCATATCTAAAGTGCTGGCCTAGTGAACTGAAGATTTAATATTTTTTATTTAACATGGAGAGGACTGTTGCAGAACTTCCTAAGAACACAATGCATTCATCTGAAGAAACTGAAAATATAAAAATGTTCTTTTGTCACCAGCATTCATTTATAATTTCAAAAGCAAGATATGTAATACTTACAAATAATGTATTAGATATTCAAACTTACAAAAACATATTCTTTGTGTAAAATTTCAATGGCTATAAAGTATCAATTTTGAAAAAAATCAGAATTATATACAGGCATTTCTCATCTTATGATCATTATTGAGCCTTGAAATAAGATTGTAAGTCATTAGGATTGTAAGATAAAGTACCTGCATGATCAGAAGTAAAGTTAGGACCTTTTTTATGGCATTTAAGCAAATATCACAATTATTAAGTGAATGCACAAATCATTAAGTATAAATTCATTTGAATGGCCCTTTTTGCCAGAAACTGGTGAAAAGCAGTAGGAATTGCGGTCATGTGACTGTGGAATGCTGGAAGTAATAAAGTCTGATTTATTAAAAATCCATTCATATGACCACAGGGGGGCATTCTTACCATTTATGATGTCTGGGGTTACTTTACAGGCTATAAAGCACCAATTCTGTGCCCATTGTAAATTCAAATAGTTGTATAATGACCCCTTGATAAGGGAGGACTACCTGTAATAAACCAGACAATGTACTGAAGACGATATAGAAGCCTTTTAAAATAAAATTAATATACCATTTTAGATGATACAGAAAACAGCTGTTATTTGCTCCTCTACCTGAGGTAGAATTAAATACATAATTTTTAAAACAACAAGTTGTAAAAAACCAAGATAAGATGGCTACCTGATTGAGTGGTACAAAACATTGATAGATCTTTTGGTGCAAAACTATATCAAATGTATAAAGAGACAAATTGGTTTCCATATATAATAATTCTTGATTTCTAGAATATATCATTCTCTGGAGTGCAAGTATGGTTCTCTGTGTTATCTGATACCCTCTTTTTTTGTACATTTGCCCATGCCTTTCCAGATCATATTTACTGCAAGTGAGCTGGGTGTCTTTTATTTGCTGAGGGAGTCAGGGGAACCGCTGCCCTCTGCGACTGTGGCTGAGCGCTTGAAGACCAGTCTCACCGGGATGCAGATGCTGCTGGGGGCCTGTGTGGAGTTAAAGGTCCTGAAAGTGGAATGGAAGGAGGGCAAAGGTGATCCTGCTAGCAGGGAGAAGCAATTGCAGTTGTTTAAAAATGATCACGTAGCAGACTTTTTCATGGAGTTAGCATTTCTAGCCATTCTTTTCTCATTCTTTTAATTTAAAATGGTTATTCATAGTTATCTCGTGACTTTTTCTCACTAATTTGTTATTTTATAAAGCTTATGTTCAGAGAACTCAGCCACTTTGCCAGACTGTGACTTGTTTCAACATTGTCAGGAACTCTTTTTGGAATGGCAGATGAAATGGTTTGACTGAAATAAACTGAAATCTAATCATTTATAATGGACCTTATGCTTCATTCATCTCAAAAGCATATGGAATTCAGTAATGGTGTTTTGAAGCAATTGTCTTATGGTTTCATTTTTAGATCTTTATGAAAACACAGAGTTTGCCGATCTGTTTCTGGCTAAATCAAGCCCAAAGTCTCAGTATTATACCATGAAATTTTTTTCAGAATATGCATATTTATCACTGCAATACTTGCCTGAAGCTGTAAGGTAAGACAGGAGCATTGGTGAAATAAAAATCTTTTAGCCAAGAGCATGTTATAGACCAAGTCTCTTTGAATGCTTTTTCCCCCTCACAAGTAACTGGGATTTGAGTCCTCGCTTGGAAATGGTATCATTTTTATGATTATGCACTAAGGTTTCATTGACGGCCGCATCAGGGCTGTGGTTGATCTGGAGGGGGCGTAGGGGACATGGCCAGCTCCCACTGCTGCTGTGCTCTCTCTCCTTGGTCAGGTTGTTCATTGTGTGTGCGGAAGGGCAAAGTGTGTGGGTCAGAGCGAGGCCCACTTCCTCTCCTTGAAGGAAACCCAGCTTTGTATCCTCAGGGATAGGATGGGAGACCACCAGGAAAGGTCAAGGGGAGGGGACAAGGAAATGGCAAAAGGAAGCAGGGCTGATAGTGGCCAAGTGGTAAGGCAGGATTTTCCTCAGACCTTCACTCTCTCTCGTTATAATCATCTTCCTTCCTTCCTTCCTTCCTTCCTTCCTTCCTTCCTTCCTTCCTTCCTTCCTTCCTTCCTTCCCTTCTTTTTCTTTCCCTCTTCATTCTTTCTTTCTTCTTCCTTCCCATCTTTCCTTCTTTTTCCTTCCTTGCTTTCTTCCCTTGTTTCCTTGTTCTGTTTTCTCATTGGAAATAGCTGTTTGCAACACACAAGGAGGGGATACTTTCCTCACAATTCAAAAATACCCATGTTAACTTGGATTGCCAACAAAATTCTGTCTGTGACAAAACAAAACACAAAATTGCTTTCTCCTTTGAGCCTAAGTCTCAGTACATCCAGGATTGATGCAGAACTGCATGATCTGGGGCATCTCCAATCTTCCTCCTTCCCTTCCTCCCTCCCTCTCTCAATTCTCATTCTCATCTCCTTCCTTCATGCTCCGAAAGGGATGTGGAGAGGGGGAGAGATTGGGATCCCTGGGCGCATGCTCAGGAGGCAGCAAGTGCACAGAGCTTGGCATTCCTGAGCATTGTCTTGCCCTGCAATTTGACTGAGTTCTGAGTGCTTCACTTTCACCCAGGATGCCAGGCTCTGCACGCTCGCTGCCTTCTGTGCACATACTCAGGGCTGCCAATATCTCCCCCTCCCCTCATCTCTTCCTGAGTACAGAGGAAGGAAGGAGATGGGAATTAGAATCAAATGTATTGATATACAGACAGCCCCTTCCATGGATATTTCCTTTCTCTTCCCCGATTTCAATTTTCTCCCCCAGTTCCTACTTCCAAATGAATGAACTTGGGACAAAGGACATCAAAAGTTGTCAGAGGCCCAGAAGAAGCCATGGCAAATTAAAATAAAAAGAACAGAAACAAAAACAAAAATTCCCTGTTCGTTTGCTTGCTCCTCCCCCCTGTGAACCCCAAATGAATGAGAGCTCCCCATTCTCTTTGCATATTTCCAGTCTGTGCAGCCCCCTCACTTGAGAGGCCTGCATGGCTTTCTTCCCCGACCCCACCCCCCAAAAAATAAACCATATTCAGGCACTTCTCCCTGCTTCTTTTTGCCAAATTCCAGCAGCAACTAGCCTGTGCTCATTGCTAGCCATGAATCTTTACCGCCTACTATTCAAAGATCTGGGAATTAAAAACTTACACGCACACAGGTCTGAACTTGTAACTTGGAGAAAGAAAGGAGGAAGAAGAGCAGCCATCCGGGCCAGTACATGGTCAGCCTGAGATCCAACCTATCAGTCCCCTGGGGCCAGTGAGAGACTGCCCTGCCATGTTGGTCCCGCCCCCTGTGTGTCCTGGGAAAAAGGGAAGTGCTCTGAACACAGTCAGCCTGCGGGGTATGACGGTCCCTGGGGATGCCAAGCCCCGCATGCACTTGCTAACTCCTTTGCACATGTCCAGGGGTGGGGAGGGAGCAGCCTCTCTCTGGCTTTAGGGCAGCACCACAGATCTAAGGCTGACCACGTTCTGGCCTGGATGGCTACCACAATTAGCATTCCATCAGCCTAGACTGAGCCAAAGCACCGCGGGCCAGTCCTTAGCTTTTTCCAAGGCAGCTCTGTGGGCTGGAGCTAAGCACCCCGTGTGCCGGATTCGGCCCGCAGGCCTTGAGTTTGACACCCCTGCACTAAATTAATCTAAAATAATCATTCTTCAATACAGCTTGCCTGTTTTCTCAGGTATCTCCCCTGAGGTCAAATAACTAATGATTTTTGAAGTTGTGGATTTGTTTAAGCACCATTCTGTGTTCCTTATGAGAGGTGGAGTTTCAACAGATGCAGTGGTTGTGCACTGATTGCACATACATTTCCTTTTGGACTTTTCAGTGGTGCATGTTACTTATTCACTTAATCAAAATATAACTCTTACTCAACATCTTTGGAGAAGGTGCCTATCTATATACAGGCATGTCTGGACAGACATATACAAAACTAACTTGTAAAGAGCGGGATTAAGGTTATTAACCCAGTTAAAAATCTTTAAATTGTCTTTGCTTTTGACATTAGAAAGACATTTTAATGATTGAAGCAAAACTCATTTGATGAAATATCAGAATTCAGAGAGCTTAATATTCAAAGTTTGAAAAAAGCCTGTGAAAGAATTGGTCAAAGTAATAATAAAAAGTAGTGAATCCAGATGGATATAAAGGTTTAATTCCAGTTCACTCACTTCACAGGGTACGAGTATTGTTTAGAGCTTGTGCTATTTTTACAGTAATTTTTGCAGTAACATGACTCATTAAATATAAGTACTATTTGATGGTGAAAGGAAAGAAAAAAATGTAATCACTAATGGTATTTTTGTTGTTTTCAATTAAAAAAAACAATTTGCTACAGGGATGGGAAACCTCAGATGCTATCAATATATGGCATTCTTTCAAAGGAATTTTATGGACCTGTGTACAGGTAAAAGTAGCATTTTTATAACTTTCATAAAAGTTTTTTAATAAGACAGAAAGAGTACATTAGCAATATTACCTTACATTGATTTTGGTCAATGTGCCCAGTTTTGCTCAAACTATGCTCATGTTCCATCCAATGTACAATCACAAATTTGGAGACTAGTTTGCAAACTGTCTACTGGGCAATTTATCACCAGTTGATGGAAATTGTGGAAGATGGTTTGCAAGGAGAAGAAGGTGTGGAGAGATGTGCTGAATAGTGCTGTATCTTGTCTTTTTTCTCATTATTTTCTACTCCAAAACTCATAACATCATTATTTTCTAGCTTGGAAATAATTAAAAACTCCTGAAGTTTGGGCTATTTTTGAGATTCTTTAAAACAGCTGAGCCTGAGGCACCTATTGGCATATTCAGCAATTCTGGCCAGGAATTACTAAGAACATAAACTGAAAATAGGAATAATTCATTCGGCCCCCAAACAGACACCTAGCGCCATTACACTTCAATTGAGATATTAAGCATAATATCTTTAAAACCAGAGTATTAACACAAAAACCTGCAAAAATGAAGAGAATAATGAAGAGTGCAATTCTAATTTCATGGTCAGATGTTATTCATGTTGTATTTTATTTAGTTGTAGCTCTGTTAATCATCTGCCAGTACAAATTTCAATTCTAGATCAAAGGAAGGTGTTGAAAGCTTTTTCAGGTACATGGATGAGGCTTGGAGTCTGTATGGAAAAGAAGTCGTCTCTGCCTTTGATCTTTCTGGCTTTCAGCTCATTTGTGATCTGGGTGGTAAGTACATGTCGGTCTTCATCATGCCCCTTACTATCAATTTAATACCATACGATACTCTGGAGATCTTGTAATTCTCCAATTGCAAAAGTAGAATTACAAGCTCCCATCCTGTGATCTTGTTTTTCCTAGAGGTTTGAATTTTATTGATTTTTTTTTTAAAAAATTGTTTATCAGAATTCATGGGTGTCTAAAAGTAACTAGCAACAGTCCTGAGACTGTTTGGAAAGAGGTGAGAAAATGTTAAAGTTGAAAGTACTCTTCTTTTTTCCTCTCTTGCCTGGGTGAGTTACTGCTATGATGCATAATTATGAAAAGAGAACCAAGCAGTGTAGTGACTAGAACCCAGGATGCTTTGAGTTCTAATCCTTCATTAGGCATAAAACCAACTAGGTGACCTTGGGCCAGTCTCTCTCAGTCCTAAGAAGGGGGCAATGGTAAACCAGTTCTGAAATCTTGACAAGAAATGAGCAGGAACTTGTCCAAACAGCTGCCAGGATTCAAGACTACATTGAAGTTACACAAAGAAAAAAAATGTATGAAAAATGTTACAGAATTCATCACAGTTCTACACATACAGTATTTGCTTTGCTAACCATGTGTCTTAATGTGACAAAGTAGTACTTGCTATCAATCTCCAGTGAACACATTGCAAAACTGAGCTGTTTTCAAATAAATTTTGGGAAATTCTCACAATTGTACCTTGGATAACCATAACAATATGAAAAACATAGAACTACCTTTCCCAACATCATGCTCTGAAATTATGTTGGATTAAAATTATTATTGTCACCATCAAGCAGTTATCCATTTTATATAACTGGTATTAAGTTTTGAAAATGGTTTCATAGAATGGAACAAGATAAACACTGATTTAAAACAGATACTATTGCATGGAATTATAAATAATGGTGTAGAAAAAAATATTGATTTAATTTCACTGCAGCCACTTAGAAAATGGTGGTCTCTAGTTTTGATAAAGCAAAGTAATCAAGGAAAAAGTGATGCAAAGAGTCACTGCACAGGAGTGGAATGAGAAGGAATACTTAGTAAATAAATTTTCAAAGAAATAAAAAAATATGTGCATAGTAAAAGGACAGTAATAAAAATACAAAAATATAGAAGGAATCAGACAATATATATATTAATGAATATATTTCTTTAAATCATAATATTATATGCCTGATTAGCCCAGCTGGATGAAAAATAAAACAATGACCTAAGGTTTTTATGAAGTCATAAATATTCTAGTAAATTGTTAAAAATATTGACATGCAGGATATTTTTTCTTACATAGTTCCTTTTTTTTTACATTTTGTTCTTTTTCAAGGAAGTAGTGGTGGCTTAGCTAAAGAATTGATTTCGAAGTATCCAAATTGTACTGTGAAAGTTTTTGATCTTCTTGAAGTTGTGGAAATATCTAAAAAATATAATGCATTTTCAGAAGACTCCCAGATCACTTTTCATGAAGGTAATATGTGTTTTGAAACAATAACTTCCATTTCAAAAAGCACTAGCATTGTAGAGCCAAGCTTTGTGAAAGGGAGAATAATTTCTGTTTCTAAGGTGATAAGACTTCAATTCTTACATTATTAACAGAATTATTTTTATTGCAGGGGATTTCTTTAAAGATCCAATTCCTGAAGCAGATCTTTATATCTTATCAAGAGTCTTGTTTAATTGGAATGATGAAAAGTGTATCCAGCTACTAACAAAAGTATTTACGACCTGTAAGCCAGGTAGGCATATTCACATTGCTAGAAAGAGAAAAACTGTCATTGTGAATGAGAAGAGAAGCAAGCCAATCAAGTCCCCATTGCTTTCCCTCTCCCACAAGTTTTATTAATTTTTATTTTTGAATAAACATCAAAATCACTACAGGAACAGTGTGGCCCCTAGGTATAATTTATTTTGATAGAAACATCAATAATGATATTCATAATGGTTGTTATATCAATCAAACTTATATAATCATAGTGTTAATATACATGGTTTTTTTTTAAAAAAAGGTAGTTATTCAATATTATATTCCATTTTAATGCCAATGATACATGATAATACCATCTTTCAACCTCTAATATTTTCCATCAAATTTTTACTTTTATTCTATTGTATAAAGATAATATCTCCTAATAGTCCCCCTATTTCTTATTTCTAGCTCTGTTCTAACTTCTAGTCAGGTCACCCTTGCTAATCCTAATATTAACACCCATGTTTATATAAAGCATAGCTCTTCATTATTTGATCATTCAAAGTCACAATATGCCATTCAAGTGCCAATCTTCCTATTATTTAAACATATCTTACAATACTCTTTCAACCTCCAATCTTTCCATCTAACTATTGCGTCATATAAAGGTATGTATTCTTATTTCTACCTCTATTCAAATTTCTTATCAGGCCATCCTTATTTTGGAATTAGTTTTTTTGCTTGCCTCTCATACTCCTCTCTTGGAACTTTATCTCTATCAACATCTGTATCTTCATCATTGAGACTGAATATTTCTCCCATCTCTATTCTCCTAAGCTGCCAGGTCCTTTGGAGTATCCACCAAAAAACCTATCTCCCTTTCAAAAATACCTTCCAATTCCCTTTTTAAATCTCTTGAAGTGCTTTTCCCTTGGTTTATTTAATCAGCCATTACTGTCTTTATCATCTTTTCCTTCCCATCTTCCTGCTTTATTTGCTGGTTTGTCTGTTCAATCTTTTCTTCCATTCTTTCTGCTATCTCCTCTCTTTCCTGTACTCTTTGATCTTCATTCATCATCAGTTGTAACATATTATCCCATGTATTCCTTGCATTAAGTACTTTATCTCTTGGTGATTCTTTTCCATAGTAACCCTAATGCTTTGTGTTAAATCGTGGGAAAGAGACTCGAGACCAGTGTGACTTTCAGCTCTTTATTTAGTTCCTAAAGTCTGTTCTAGCCATGGAGCCGCGGCAGCTTCTTTTATAGCGGCTGCTCATGGCCAATGACGGCTCTTTAAATCTCCCGCCAATCCGGCGAGCCAATCACAAAGTGGCAATGAAAATCAATCAAGGTAGCATTTCTGAACCAATCACCAAGCAGTATTTGCAGGCCAATCAGAAGAGGGTATTTCAAGTATGTTAATATAGAACACTTTAGAACATCAACGTCATTTCTCTTGATAAAATATAGATAGTGCTTTATCTGTGACCTAAAAGAATCTGTGACGTTCAGGAACTAAGCTTCTTTTCTCTGGCTCAGTATAGGAGTTCCCTTCCACTTTATCTACAGAAAATAATTACTGTGCTTGGATAGAGAAAGGAAGTTTGGGTCTTCAGGATTCCAGTTTCTTTTCTCCACTCCACACAAAAGTTCTCTCTGTTTTTTGTGTGAGCCTTTCTACCTTTCAAAGACAGCATTTGCTAGCTTTTTGGCTGTGCCTTACATTTGCTTGGCACACCTGTCAGTAGCTACACAAAAAGGCAAATGTAGACCAGGGTACGGTGGGGTAAGAAGAACTCTTGGGCCATCTCTCTTGGGTGAGAAAAGTGGGCAGGGACCAGACCAAGACCTCCAGGTCCATGGCAGCTTTATGTCTGTTGGAGGGATGGATGTGCAACTGAGATGGGAGGGGGAGATGTTGGTGGGCAGGATAGAGGATAAGTGCTGATGTGTTGCTAAGCATCCAAATTTTCATCACATGACTGCAGGTGTATTACAATGGTAAGAGTTAATGGTATTACAATGGTATTACAATGGTAACTTCAGGTAAGAGTTAACATCATCATAATTTTGAATGATCACTGAATGAGGTTGTAAATTGAGAACTACCTGAAGTTGGGATGTATTAACCCTAATCCTAGACTGCAAGGTCAAAATATGTGGTAATAGATTTGCAGAAAGAAAGGTGGTACTTTTCTATCTAATAAAATTAGAAATGGATCAATTTGCAGGCAAAACAACTCTTTTCTAAACTTAAAGTTTCCTTGAGGTGACAGTTTGACAGTTTTAAAAGCACAAACAACATTTATTAGTTATTAAATCTGAACTTGGAGAAGAAATAGCACCATGACAGTTTGAAATACAGTCCCAAATAACATTGAGCCATTACTATAGTGTGGAATCCATTTCTTCCCATAAATACCTATGAAACCTATCATAAAGCCTATTTATTTCTTACGCTAACAAAACACAAAAATACCACTTAAGGAAAGTCCTGTTGTGAATAGATTCTTTAGAATTTCCATGATGCTTCAGTCATGAAATATAGGCAGAGCAAATCTATGTTAAGTGGGCTAAAATAGCATGTTATGAGTTAGGGAATGCAGTAGTAGCTGTGGATTGGCAAAATATTTTGATATTTTTTAGGACTCTGAGGAAACTAAATCATGGGATTGTGGGAAAAAAAGATCAAAACAATGTTTTTAGAAGAGGAAGAAAGTGGGAGAAAGGCCACAGCCATAGGAATGAAAATAAGATGTATGGACACTTTTTCTTTTCTAGGCAACCTATTCCTGAGTTAACAAATTACTTTTGCAACAGGTGGTGGAGTCTTAGTAGTGGAACCAACTATTGACAAAGAAACATCTGGGTCTTTTCCTGCTCATATGTACTACATCATACTGTTGCTTCATTCTGAAGGAAAAGTGCGGACAGCGTCAGAGCTTTGTATACTCTTCAATACAGCTGGATTTACAAATATTCAGTTCAAGAAAGGAAATATATTTGATGTCATTTTGGTAAAAAAATAGTTTTCAACATGCTTCATTCCTTGTGAGTGTTACAATAATAAAGTTGCTGTTACTCTTGTATTCTAACTTGTGAGCATATAGATGTATCTATTCATTATGCAAATCCTGTTATCCATCTACTTACCCTACTTTGATGTATCCTTCCATTATAATATCCATACTGGATTAAAAGTAATTTAGTTGAAAAGAGTCTTGAGATTTTGGAATTCTATAGGTATCTATTTGTTGCACAACAGAAGGTACATCATTACTCACAACACCAATGTCTTTAATGTGGAGCATCTACTGTAGTCCGTTGGTGTTAGAATGCCGATTGTGCCTCAGTTGTAAGAAACAGAAAAATACATTACTTTGTGAGGAAGGTGGAAATATCACAGCATATGGCTTGTCAGGACTAAAAGACAAGATCAGAGAACTGATTCCATAGTAACATGAGAACTACCTTTCATTATATGCAAAACTGTTTATGAGTTACGTTCTATCTCCTATACACATTTAATGAAAGAGGAGTCAAGCCGGGTCTCATTTATCAGGGCTTTAGGGATGCTCCTGGGCTTGGTATTTCTGTAACAGCTTCTAAATATTCTCTTCCAGGCCAATTCACCACTTTCTACAATTCCCCAGATCTTGCTTGCAGATTGGGATTCAAGACAATCACGACTCTCCAGAGTTTATTCCAACCTAATAGAACCTAGGCCTCTAGAACAACATATTTGGCACTATTGCCTCAGAACTTCCAGCTGCACTCCAATACAGCTATAGGTAGTAATTGATTTTGGTATGATGGCTATTTCATGGAATCCTCCTATATGCTACTATGTCTACCCTGCTCTTCTTATACATGTTATGCATGAATGACTATTGATGCTATTGCAGACAATTAATTTCTATAATTGCTTTCACTAGTCTTGACCCTCAAGAGTTCCAAGACTTTTATTTAGCTTCTCGCTTATTCTTTCAAATACTTTTGTTAGTGGGTTGTTATAGAGCAAACTGATTGCTATGTATGCCACCTTAATGTATTGAAATAAAATAAAAGAAACAAATAAATAAATATGTTGCTGTCCAATCTTGAATGAAGTAATTCATTGTATCATGGAACTGAAATCCTGTTTTATCAGCCTTCCATTTAATGCTTGAAAATGCTTCTTCTACATCCTTAAGAGTGACCTTCATACATAGCAGCCTTATTTTCACACAGTGCAGATGTGGATCTGGACTACAGGGGTCTATATTTTATTATTTATTTTTAAAATTGTTTGCCACACATCTCACCTCTGGGTGACTCTTAGATGGGCTGTTAATTGGTAGTAATGCTCCTACCTTTACCAATCAAATGAGCACATAATTGGAAGGCTTACTTTTTATTTTTTACCCTTGTTCTGCAATTCTTATTTATCTTTCCCTACTTCCATATAGTAAATTCAGCCAACTTGGTTTGCTTCCAGAATCCTTACTGTTGTAAGTTTTAGACTATCCGTACATGGTGCAATTGAAGTGAACTCAGATAAACCTGGATAGAATGAGCTCCTCATTTATATTTATAAAATATACTTTGGAAGAGATGTAAAATAATCTCTGAACATAAACTTCTGACCTGTTACACTTTTGTTCCTTTCCCCCTCGAACAGACTGTTTTTTTCATTAAGGACAGAACTGAAGCAGTTATGAAATAACGGTAGGAAACACACCAATGCTTAAATGCTTACAAAATACTCGTTGTGATGGTATTTGCACAGTGCTGTATCCAGCAAGGCAACATGGATTTCCCTGTAGACAGATGGAATAAAGATAAACTATTTCTTCAAACAAAATAACAAAAATGAAAAACACAATAATTACTCCTTTATTAGTAATTTCTATTAGATTTTTTGTTTTTATCTGTTGCTTGTATTAATTACAGTTCAGGCAAGACTTCTAGCAACAGCTGGCCTAGAAAATTCATATTTCATTTGAAAATAACTACCTTATTTTTAATAGTTAAATAATGTAAAATTTTGCTTGTAGGTTTTCCTCTTAATTTGTTTAGAATAAAATGTGAAAAAGATCTATAGATTTTTATAAAATGTTTTTATTTGTTATAAATGAAAAATTTGCAAAAAAAAATGATTAATATTGCGCTGTTAATCACTTTAAGCCTCCAAAAATGATAATATGATGATAATCAGGGGTGGACTTCAAAAATTTTAGCAACAAGTTCTCTGCCCGGTTGCTGGGTGGATGTGGCCATGATGGACGTGGCCTAGCTGGCCTCCTGCACCATGATGGGGGGGCATTTTGCCTTACTTCGAGCCTCTGGGAGGGCAAAAACAGCCTCCCCGGGCTCTGGAGGCTCTCTGGAAGCTAGAAACAGGCTCATTTCTGCCCTTCCCAAAGTTCTGGGATGTTTTGTTTGGAAAACACACAAGGTAGACCGAGTTCCAACAACAAAAGGCTTTATTTATACTCAGTCAGTAACAGGAACATTTGGCTGCAGCCGAGGCCAGTCTTTTATATAGGCTGGCCTGCCTGCTTGTAGCCT